>RQOL01000410.1:0-89969 GCA_013076295.1 Sanderia malayensis | reverse complement strand
AACTTCCCATTATTCTTCACTTCCCACATTTGACGACTTCCACTTTTCATGACTTCCCACTTTTTCTTTACTTCCCACTTTTGATAATTACCAATTTTGATGACTTCCCACTTTTGATGACCTCGCACTTTTGGTGACTTCCACTTTCGATCACTTCCCACTTTTTCTTGTTTTCCCACTTTAAAGAATTCCAACTTTTGATGACTTCCCACTTTTTCTTAAAATCCTATTTTTGGTGACTTCCCACTTGACTTCCCACATTTGATGACTTCCCACTTTTCATGACCCCCCACTTTTGATGACTTCCCACTTTTGATAACTTCCCACTTTCGGTGACTTCCACTTTAGATGACTTCCCACTTTTTCTTGTTTTCCCAGTTTTGATGACTTCCCACTTTTCATGACTTCCCACTTTTCATGACTTCCACGTTAGGTGACTTCAAACTTTGGTAACTTTCAAAGATTTCCTCACTTCCCCCTTTGTCTTGACTTCCCATTTTTTCTTCACTGCCTACTTTTAAAGACTTCCCACTTTTTCTTCATTTTGCATTTTTGATTATTACCAATTTTAATGACTTGCCACTTTTGATGACCTCCAACTTTCGGTGACTTCCCACTTTTGATGACTTCCCACTTTTTTTTGTTTTCCCACTTTTGATGACCTCCCACTTTTCATGACCTCCCATTTTTGAGGACTTCCATGTTAGGTGACTTCAAACTTTGGTAAGTTCCAAAGTTTTCTCCAATTCCCACTTTTTCTTGACTTCCAATTTTTTCTTCATTGCCCACTTTTAAGGACTTCCCACTTTTTCTTGATTTCACACTTTTGATGACTTCCCACTTTCGGCGACTTCCCACTTTTAATGACTTCCCACTTTTTCTTGACCTTCCACTTTTTCTTTACTTCTCATCTTCTTATGACTGCCCAGTTTTGATGGCTTCCCACTTCTTCTTAACTTCCCATTTTTTCTCCACTTCCCACATTTGATGACTTCCCACTTTTGATGATTACCAATTTTGATGACTTCCCACTTTTGATGACCTCGCACTTTTGGTGACTTCCACTTTTGATCACTTCCCACTTTTCTTGTTTTCCCACTTTAAAGAATTCCAACTTTTGATGACTTCCCACTTTTTCTTAAAATCCTATTTTTGGTGACTTCCCACTTGAATTCCCACATTTGATGACTTCCCACTTTTCATGACCCCCCACTTTTATGACTTCCCACTTTTGATACTTCACACTTTCTTTGACTTCCACTTTAGATTACTTCCCACTTTTTCTTGTTTTCCCAGTTTTGATGACTTCCCACTTTTCCTGACTTCCCACTTTTGATGACTTCCACGTTAGGTGACTTCAAACTTTGGTAACTTCCAAAGATTTCCTCACTCCCCCCTTTGTCTTGACTTCCCATTTTTTCTTCACTGCCTACTTTTAAAGACTTCCCACTTTTTCTTCATTTTGCATTTTTGATTATTACCAATTTTAATGACTTGCCACTTTTAATTACCTCCAACTTTCGGTGACTTCCCACTTTTGATGACTTCCCACTTTGTTTTCTTTTCCCACTTTTGATGACCTCCCACTTCTCATGACCTCCCAATTTTGAGGACTTCCATGTTAGGTGACTTCAAACTTTGGTAAGTTCCAAAGTTTTCTCCAATTCCCACTTTTTCTTGACTTCCAATTTTTATCTTCATTGCCCACTTTTAAGGACTTCCCACTTTTTCTTGATTTCCCACTTTTGATGACTTCCCACTTTCGGCAACTTCCCACTTTTAATGACTTCCCACTTTTTCTTGACTTTCCACTTTTTCTTTACTTTTCATCTTCTTATGACTGCCCAGTTTTGATGGCTTCCCACTTCTTCTTAACTTCCCATTTTTTCTCCACTTCCCACATTTGATGACTTCCAACTTTTCATGATTACCAATTTTGATGACTTCCCACTTTTGATGACCTCCCACTTTTGCTGACTTCCACTTTCGATCACTTCCCACTTTTTCTTGTTTTCCCACCTTAATGAATTCCAACTTTTGCTGACTTCCCACTTTTTTTTAAAATCCCATTTTTGGTGACTTCCCACTTGACTTCCCACATTTGATGACTTCCCACTTTTCATGACTTCCCACTTTTGATAACTTCCAACTTTCGGTGACTTCCCACTTTAGCTGACTTCCCACTTTTTCTTGTTTTCCCATCTTGGATGACTTGCCACTTTTCATGACTTCCCACTTTTCATGACGTCCACGTTAGGTGACTTCAAACTTTGGTAACTTCCAAAGTTTTCCTCACTTCCCACTTTTTCTTAACTTCCAATTTTTCTTCATTGCCCACTTTTAAGGACTTCCCACTTTTTCTTGATTTCCCACTTTTAATGACTTCCCACTTTCGGCGACTTCCCACTTTTAATGACTTCCCACTTTTTCTTGACTTTCCACTTTTTCTTTACTTCTCATCCTTTATGACTGCCCAGTTTTGATGGCTTCCCACTTCTTCTTAACTTCCCATTTTTTCTCCACTTCCCACATTTGATGACTTCCCACTTTTCATGATTACCAATTTTGATGACTTCCCACTTTTGATGACCTCCCACTTTTGCTGACTTCCACTTTCGATCACTTCCCACTTTTTCATTACTTCCTATCTTTTTAAGACTGCCCAGTTTTAATGACTTCCACTTTTGCTTGATTTCCCACTTTTGATGATTTCCCGCTTTTCATGACTTCCCACTTTTGATGATTTTCAACTTTTGATCGCTTCCCACTTCTCTTAACTTCCCATTTTTTCTTCACTTCCCACATTTGATGACTTCCCTCTTTTCATGACTTTCCACTTTTTCTTTACTTCCCACTTTTGATGATTACCAATTTTGATGACTTCCCACTTTTGATGACCTCGCACTTTTGGTGACTTCCACTTTCGATGACTTCCCACTTTTTCTTGTTTTCCCACTTTAAAGAATTCCAACTTTTGATGAGTTCCCACTTTTTTTAAAATCCTATTTTTGGTGACTTCCACTTGACTTCCCACATTTGATGACTTCCCACTTTTAATGACTTCCCACTTTGATAACTTCCAACTTTCCGGTGACTTCCCACTTTAGATGACTTCCCACTTTTTCTTGTTTTCCCATTTTGGATGACTTCCCACTTTTCATGACTTCCCACTTTTCATGACGTCCACGTTAGGTGACTTAAACTTTGGTAACTTCCAAAGTTTTCGGCGACTTCCCCACTTTTAATGACTTCCCCACTTTTTCTTGACTTTCCACTTTTTTTCTTCTCTTTTCATTCTTATGACTGCCCAGTTTTGATGGCTGCCCACTTCTTCTTAACTTCCATTTTTTCTCCACTTCCCACATTTGATGACTTCCCACTTTTCATGATTACCAATTTTGATGACTTCCCACTTTTGATGACCTCCCACTTTTGCTGACTTCCACTTTCGATCACTTCCCACTTTTTCATTACTTCCTATCTTTTTAAGACTGCCCAGTTTTAATGACTTCCCACTTTTGCTTGATTTCCCACTTTTGATGATTTCCCGTTTTCATGACTTCCCACTTTTGATGATTTTCAACTTTTGATCGCTTCCCACTTCTTCTTAACTTCCCAATTATTCTTCACTTCCCACATTTGACGACTTCCCACTTTTCATGACTTCCCACTTTTTCTTTACTTCCCACTTTTGATAATTACCAATTTTGATGACTTCCCACTTTTGATGACCTCGCACTTTTGGTGACTTCCACTTTCGATCACTTCCCACTTTTTCTTGTTTTCCCACTTTAAAGAATTCCAACTTTTGATGACTTCCCACTTTTTCTTAAAATCCTATTTTTGGTGACTTCTCACTTGACTTCCCACATTTGATGACTTCCCACTTTTCATGACCCCCCACTTTTGATGACTTCCCACTTTTCATAACTTCCCACTTTCGGTGACTTCCACTTTAGATGACTTCCCACTTTTTCTTGTTTTCCCAGTTTTGATGACTTCCCACTTTTCATGACTTCCCACTTTTCATGACTTCCACGTTAGGTGACTTCAAACTTTGGTAACTTTCAAAGATTTCCTCACTTCCCCCTTTGTCTTGACTTCCCATTTTTTCTTCACTGCCTACTTTTAAAGACTTCCCACTTTTTCTTCATTTTGCATTTTTGATTATTACCAATTTTAATGACTTGCCACTTTTGATGACCTCCAACTTTCGGTGACTTCCCACTTTTGATGACTTCCCACTTTTTTTTTTTCCCACTTTTGATGACCTCCCACTTTTCATGACCTCCCATTTTTGAGGACTTCCATGTTAGGTGACTTCAAACTTTGGTAAGTTCCAAAGTTTTCTCCAATTCCCACTTTTTCTTGATTTCACACTTTTGATGACCTCCCACTTTCGGCAACTTCCCACTTTTAATGACTTCCCACTTTTTCTTGACCTTCCACTTTTTCTTTACTTCTCATCTTCTTATGACTGCCCAGTTTTGATGGCTTCCCACTTCTTCTTAACTTCCCATTTTTTCTGCACTTCCCACATTTGATGACTTCCCACTTTTGATGATTACCAATTTTGATGACTTCCCACTTTTGATGACCTCGCACTTTTGGTGACTTCCACTTTTGATCACTTCCCACCTTTTCTTGTTTTCCCACTTTAAAGAATTCCAACTTTTGATGACTTCCCACTTCTTCTTAAAATCCTATTTTTGGTGACTTCCCACTTGAATTCCCACATTTGATGACTTCCCACTTTTCATGACCCCCCACTTTTTATGACTTCCCACTTTTGATAACTTCACACTTTCGGTGACTTCCACTTTAGATGACTTCCCACTTTTTCTTGTTTTCCCAGTTTTGATGACTTCCCACTTTTCCTGACTTCCCACTTTTGATGACTTCCACGTTAGGTGACTTCAAACTTTGGTAACTTCCAAAGATTTCCTCACTTCCCCCTTTGTCTTGACTTCCCATTTTTTCCTCAACTGCCTAACTTTTAAGACCTCCCACTTTTTCTTCATTTTACATTTTTGATTATTACCAATTTTAATGACTTGCCACTTTTGATGACCTCCAACTTTCGGTGACTTCCCACTTTTGATGACTTCCCACTTTGTTTTGTTTTCCCACTTTTGATGACCTCCCACTTTCATGACCTTCCATTTTTGAGGACTTCCATGTTAGGTGACTTCAAACTTTGGTAACTTTCAAGATTTCCTCACTTCCCCTTTGTCTTGACTTCCATTTTTTCTCACTGCCTACATTTAAAGACTTCCCACTTTTTCTTCATTTTGCATTTTTGGTTATTACCATTTTAATGACTGCCACTTTTGATAACCTCCAACTTTCGGTGACTTCCCACTTTTGATGACTTCCCACTTTGTTTTGTTTTCCCACTTTTGATGATTCCCACTTTTCATGACTTCCCACTTTTCATGACTTCCACGTTAGGTGACTTCAAACTTTGGTAACTTTCAAAGATTTCCTCACTTTCCCCTTTGTCTTGACTTCCCATTTTTTCTTCACTGCCTACTTTTAATGACTTCCCACTTTTTCTTCATTTTGCATTTTTTGATTATTACCAATTTTAATGACTTGCCACTTTTGATGACCTCCAACTTTCGGTGACTTCCCACTTTTGATGACTTCCCACTTTTTTTGGTTTTCCCACTTTTGATGACCTCCCACTTTTCATGACCTCCCATTTATGAGGACTTCCATGTTAGGTGACTTCAAACTTTGGTAAGTTCCAAAGTTTTCTCCAATTCCCACTTTTTCTTGACTTCCAATTTTTTCTTCATTGCCCACTTTTAAGGACTTCCCACTTTTTCTTGATTTCACACTTTTGATGACCTCCCACTTTCGGCAACTTCCCACTTTTAATGACTTCCCACTTTTTCTTGACCTTCCACTTTTTCTTTACTTCTCATCTTCTTATGACTGCCCAGTTTTGATGGCTTCCCACTTCTTCTTAACTTCCCATTTTTTCTCCACTTCCCACATTTGATGACTTCCCACTTTTGATGATTACCAATTTTGATGACTTCCCACTTTTGATGACCTCGCACTTTTGGTGACTTCCACTTTTGATCACTTCCCACCTTTTCTTGTTTTCCCACTTTAAAGAATTCCAACTTTTGATGACTTCCACTTTTTCTTAAAATCCTATTTTTGGTGACTTCCCACTTGAATTCCCACATTTGATGACTTCCCACTTTTCATGACCCCCCACTTTTTATGACTTCCCACTTTTGATAACTTCACACTTTCGGTGACTTCCACTTTAGATGACTTCCCACTTTTTCTTGTTTTCCCAGTTTTGATGACTTCCCACTTTTCCTGACTTCCCACTTTTGATGACTTCCACGTTAGGTGACTTCAAACTTTGGTAACTTCCAAAGATTTCCTCACTTCCCCTTTTGTCTTGACTTCCCATTTTTTCTTCACTGCCTACTTTTAAAGACCTCCCACTTTTTCTTCATTTTGCATTTTGATTATTACCAATTTTAATGACTTGCCACTTTTGATGACCTCCAACTTTCGGTGACTTCCCACTTTTGATGACTTCCCACTTTGTTTTGTTTTCCCACTTTTGATGACCTCCCACTTTTCATGACCTCCCATTTTTGAGGACTTCCATGTTAGGTGACTTCAAACTTTGGTAAGTTCCAAAGTTTTCTCCAATTCCCACTTCTTCTTGACTTCCAATTTTTATCTTCATTGCCCACTTTTAAGGACTTGCCACTTTTTCTTGATTTCCCACTTTTGATGACTTCCCACTTTCAGCGACTTCCCACTTTTTCTTCACTTTCCACTTTTTCTTTACTTCTCATCTTCTTATGACTGCCCAGTTTTGATGGCTTCCCACTTCTTCTTAACTTCCCATTTTTTCTCCACTTCCCACATTTGATGACTTTCCACTTTTCATGATTACCAATTTTGATGACTTCCCACTTTTGATGACCTCCCACTTTTGCTGACTACCACTTTTGATAACTTCCAACTTTCGGTGACTTCCCACTTTAGATGACTTCCCACTTTTTCTTGTTTTCCCATTTTGGATGACTTCCCACTTGACTTCCCACATTTGATGACTTCCCACTTTTCATGACTTCCCACTTTTTCTTTACTTCCCACTTTTGATGATTACCAATTTTGATGACTTCCCACTTTTGATGACCTCACACTTTTGGTGACTTCCACTTTCGATCACTTCCCACTTTTTCTTGTTTTCCGATATTAAAGAATTCCATTTTTTGATGACCTCCGACTTTTTCTTAAAATCCTATTTTTGGTGACTTCCCACTTGCTTCCCACATTTGATGACTTCCCACTTTTCATGACCCCCCACTTTTGGTGACTTCCCACTTTTGATAACTTCCGACTTTCGGTGACTTCCACTTTAGATGACTTCCCACTTTTTATTGTTTTCCCAGTTTTGATGACTTCCCACTTTTCATGACTTCCCACTTTTGATGACTTCCACGTTAGGTGACTTCAAACTTTGGTAACTTTCAAAGATTTCCTCACTTCCCCCTTTTTCTTCACTTCCCATTTTTTCTTCACTTCCTACTTTCAAAAACTTCCCACTTTTTCTTCATTTTGCATTTTTGATTATTACCAATTTTAATGACTTGCCACTTTTGATGACCTTCAACTTTCGGTGACTTCCCACTTTTGATGACTTCCCACTTTTTTTTGTTTTCCCACTTTTGATGACCTCCCACTTTTCATGACCTCCCATTTTTGAGGACTTCCTTGTTAGGTGACTTCAAACTTTGGTAAGTTCCAAAGTTTTCTCCAATTCCCACTTTTTCTTGACTTCCAATTTTTTCTTCATTGCCCACTTTTAAGGACTTCCATCTTTTCTTGATTTCCCACTTTTGATGACTTCCCACTTTCGGCGACTTCCCACTTTTAATGACTTCCCACTTTTTCTTGACTTTCCACTTTTTCTTTAACTCTCATCTTCTTATGACTGCCCAGTTTTGATGGCTTCCCACTTCTTCTTAACTTCCCATTTTTTCTCCACTTCCCACTATTGATGACTTCCGACTTTTCATGATTACCAATTTTGATGACTTCCCACTTTTGATGACCTCCCACTTTTGCTGACTTCCACTTTCGATCACTTCCCACTTTTTCTTGTTTCCCACTTAATGAATTCCAACTTTTGCTGACTTCCCACTTTTTTTTAAAATCCCATTTTTGGTGACTTCCCACTTGACTTCCCACATTTGATGACTTCCCACTTTTCATGACTTCCCACTTTTGATAACTTCCAACTTTCGGTGACTTCCCACTCTAGATGACTTCCCACTTTTCTTGTTTTCCCATTTTGGATGACTTCCCACTTTTCATGACTTCCCACGTTTCATGACGTCCACGTTAGGTGACTTCAAACTTTGGTAACTTCCAAAGTTTTCCTCACTTCCCACTTTTTCTTGACTTCCAAATTTTTCTTCATTGCCCACTTTTAAGGACTTCCCACTTTTTCTTGATTTCCCACTTTTGATGACTTCCCACTTTCGGCGACTTCCCACTTTTAATGACTTCCCACTTTTTCTTGACTTTCCACTTTTTCTTTACTTCTCATCTTCTTATGACTGCCCAGTTTTGATGGCTTCCCACTTCTTCTTCACTTCCCATTTTTTCTCCACTTCCCACATTTGATGACTTCCCACTTTTTATGATTACCAATTTTGATGACTTCCCACTTTTGATGACCTCCCACTTTTGCTGACTTCCACTTTCGATCACTTCCCACTTTTTCTTGTTTTCCCACTTTAATGAATCCCAACTTTTGCTGACCTCCCACTTTTTTTTAAAATCCCATTTCTGGTGACTTTCCACTTGACTTCCCACATTTGATGACTTCCCACTTTTCATGACTTCCCACTTTTGATAACTTCCAACTTTCGGTGACTTCCCACTTTAGATGTCTTCCCACTTTTTCTTCTTTTCCCATTTTGGATGACTTCCCACTTTTCATGACTTCCCACTATTCATGACGTCCACGTTAGGTGACTTCAAACTTTGGTAACTTCCAAAGTTTTCCTCACTTCCCCCTTTTTCTTGACTTCCTATTTTTTCTTCACTACCCACTTTTAAGGACTTCCTACTTTTTCTTCATTTCCCACTTTTGGTGACTTCCACTTTCGATCACTTCCCTTTTTTTCTTGTTTTCCCACTTTAATGAATTCCAACTTTTGATGACTCCCCACTTTTTCCTGAAACCCCATTTTTGGTGACCTCCGACGTTTCATGAATTCCCACTTCTTCTTCTTTTCCCACTTTCTCTTTACTTCCCATCTTCTCCTGACTGCCCAGTTTTAATGCCTTGCCACTTTTGCTTGCTTTCCCACTTTTCTTGACATCCCACTTTTTCTTGACTTTCTACTTTTTTTTACTTCCCATCTTCCCTTGACTGCCCACTTTTGATGACTTGCCACTTTTGATGACCTCCCACTTTTGGTGACTTCCCACGTTTGATGACTTCCAACTTTTGATGACTTCCCACTTATTATTGGCTTCCCATTTTTTCTTCGCTGCCCACTTTAACGACTTCCAACTTTTGACGACTTCCGACTTTTTCTTGAAATCCAAGTTTTTTGTGACTTCCCACTTTTCACGAGTTCCCCCCTTTTTCTTCACTTCCCACTTTTTCATTACTTCCCATCTTTTTAAGACTGCCCAGTTTTAATGACTTCCCACTTTTGCTTGATTTCCCTCTTTTGATGATTTCCCGCTTTTCATGACTTCCCACTCTTGATGATTTTCAACTTTTCATCGCTTCCCACTTCTTCTTAACTTCCCATTTTTTCTTCACTTCCCACATTTGATGACTTCCCACTTTTCATGACTTCCCACTTTTTCTTTACTTCCCACTTTTGGTGATTACCAATTTTGATGACTTCCCACTTTTGATGACCTCGCACTTTTGGTGACCTCCACTTTCGATCACTTCCCACTTTTTCTTGTTTTCCCACTTTAAAGAATTCCAACTTTTGATGACTTCCCACTTTTTCTTAAAATCCTATTTTTGGTGACTTCCCACTTGACTTCCCACATTTGATGACTTCCCACTTTTCATGACCCCCCACTTTTGATGACTTCCCACTTTTGATAACTTCCCACTTTCGGTGACTTCCACTTTAGATGACTTCCCACTTTTTCTTGTTTTCCCAGTTTTAATGACTTCCCACTTTTCATGACTTCCCACTTTTGATGACTTCCACGTTAGGTGACTTCAAACTTTGGTAACTTTCAAAGATTTCCTCACTTACCCCTTTGTCTTCACTTCCCATTTTTTCTTCACTGCCTACTTTTAAGAACTTCCCACTTTTTCTTCATTTTGCATTTTTGATTATTACCAATTTTAATGACTTGCCACTTTTGATGACCTCCAACTTTCAGTGACTTCCCACTTTTGATGACTTCCCACTTTTTTTTGTTTTCCCACTTTTGATGACCTCCCACTTTTCATGACCTCCCATTTTTGAGGACTTCCATGTTAGGTGACTTCAAACTTTGGTAAGTTCCAAAGTTTTCTCCAATTCCCACTTTTTCTTGACTTCCAATTTTTTCTTCATTGCCCACTTTTAAGGACTTCCCACTTTTTCTTGATTTCCCACTTTTGATGACTTCCCACTTTCGGCGACTTCCCACTTTTACTGACTTCCCACTTTTTCTTGACTTTCCACTTTTTCTTTACTTCTCATCTTCTTATGACTGCCCAGTTTTGATGGCTTCCCACTTCTTCTTAACTTCCCATTTTTTCTCCACTTCCCACAATTGATGACTTCCCACTTTTCATGATTACCAATTTTGATGACTTCCCACTTTTGATGACCTCCCACTTTTGCTGACTTCCAGTTTCGATCACTTCCCACTTTTTCTTGTTTTCCCACTTTAATGAATTCCAACTTTTGCTGACTTTCCACTTTTTTTTAAAATCCCATTTTTGGTGACTTCCCACTTGACTTCCCACATTTGATGACTTCCCACTTTTCATGACTTCCCACTTTTGATAACTTCCAACTTTCGGTGACCTCCCACTTTAGATGACTTCCCACTTTTTCTTGTTTTCCCATTTTGGATGACTTCCCACTTTTCATGACTTCCCACTTTTCATGACTTCCCACTTTTCATGACGTCCACGTTAGGTGACTTCAAACTTTGGTAACTTCCAAAGTTTTCCTCACTTCCCACTTTTTCTTGACTTCCAATTTTTTCTTCATTGCCCACTTTTAAGGACTTCCCACTTTTTCTTGACTTCCCACTTTTGATGACTTCCCACTTTCGGCGACTTCCCACTTTTAATGACTTCCTACTTTTTCTTGACTTTCCATTTTTCCTTTACTTCTCATCTTCTTATGACTGCCCAGTTTTGATGGCTTCCCACTTCTTCTTAACTTCCCATTTTTTCTCCACCTCCCATATTTGATGACTTCCCACTTTTCATGATTACCAATTGTGATGACTTCCCACTTTTGATGACCTCCCACTTTTGCTGACTTCCACTTTCGATCACTTCCCACTTTTTCATTACTTCCTATCTTTTTAAGACTGCCCAGTTTTATTGACTTCCCACTTTTGCTTGATTTCCCACTTTTGATGATTTCCCGCTTTTCATGACTTCCCACTTTTGATGATTTTCAACTTTTGATCGCTTCCCACTTCTTCTTAACTTCCCATTTTTTCTTCACTTCCCACATTTGATGACTTCCCACTTTTCATGACTTCCCACTTTTTCTTTACTTCCCACTTTTGATGATTACCAATTTTGATGACTTCCCACTTTTGATGACCTCGCACTTTTGGTGACTTCCACTTTCGATCACTTCCCACTTTTTCTTATTTTCCCACTTTAAAGAATTCCAACTTTTGATGACTTCCCACTTTTTCTTAAAATCCTATTTTTGGTGACTTCCCACTTGACTTCCCACATTTGATGACTTCCCACTTTTCATGACCCCCCACTTTTGATGACTTCCCACTTTTGATAACTTCCCACTTTCGGTGACTTCCACTTTAGATGACTTCCCACTTTTTCTTGTTTTCCCAGTTTTGATGACTTCCCACTTTTCATGACTTCCCACTTTTGATGACTTCCCACTTTTCATGACTTCCCACTTTTCATGACGTCCACGTTAGGTGACTTCAAACTTTGGTAACTTCCAAAGTTTTCCTCACTTCCCACTTTTTCTTGACTTCCAATTTTTTCTTCATTGCCCACTTCTAAGGACTTCCCACTTTTTCTTGAATTCCCACTTTTGATGACTTCCCACTTTCGGCGACTTCCCACTTTTAATGACTTCCCACTTTTTCTTGACTTTCCACTTTTTCTTTACTTCTCATCTTCTTATGACTGCCCAGTTTTGATGGCTTCCCACTTCTTCTTAACTTCCCATTTTTTCTCCACTTCCCACATTTGATGACTTCCCACTTTTCATGATTACCAATTTTGATGACTTCCCACTTTTGATGACCTCCCACTTTTGCTGACTTCCACTTTCGATCACTTCCCACTTTTTCTTGTTTTCCCACTTTAATGAATTCCAACTTTTGCTGACTTCCCACTTTTTTTTAAAATCCCATTTTTGGTGACTTCGCACTTGACTTCCCACATTTGATGACTTCCCACTTTTCATGACTTCCCACTTTTGATAACTTCCAACTTTCGGTGACTTCCCACTTTAGATGACTTCCCACTTTTTCTTGTTTTCCCATTTTGGATGACTTCCCACTTTTCATGACTTCCCACTTTTCATGACGTCCACGTTAGGTGACTTCAAACTTTGGTAACTTCCAAAGTTTTCCTCACTTCCCACTTTTTCTTGACTTCCAATTTTTTCTTCATTGCCCACTTTTAAGGACTTCCCACTTTTTCTTGATCTCCCACTTTTGATGACTTCCCACTTTCGGCGACTTCCCACTTTTAATGACTTCCCACTTTTTCTTGCCGTCCACTTTTTCTTTACTTCTCATCTTTTTATGACTGCCCAGTTTTGATGGCTTCCCACTTCTTCTTAACTTCCCATTTTTTCTCCACTTCCCACATTTGATGACTTCCCACTTTTCATGATTACCAATTTTGATGACTTCCCACTTTTGATGACCTCCCACTTTTGCTGACTTCCACTTTCGATCACTTCCCACTTTTTCATTACTTCCTATCTTTTTAAGACTGCCCAGTTTTAATGACTTCCCACTTTTGCTTGATTTCCCACTTTTGATGATTTCCCGCTTTTCATGACTTCCCACTTTTGATGATTTTCAAATTTTGATCGCTTCCCCCTTCTTCTTAACTTCCCATTTTTTCTTCACTTCCCACATTTGATGACTTCCCACTTTTCATGACTTCCCACTTTTTCTTTACTTCCCACTTTTGATGATTACCAATTTTGATGACTTCCCACTTTTGATGACCTCGCACTTTTGGTGACTTCCACTTTTGATCACTTCCCACTTTTTCTTGTTTTCCCACTTTAAAGAATTCCAACTTTTGATGACTTCCCACTTTTTCTTAAAATCCTATTTTTGGTGACTTCCCACTTGACTTCCCACATTTGATGATTTCCCACTTTTCATGACCCCCACTTTTGATGACTTCCCACTTTTGATAACTTCCCACTTTCGGTGACTTCCACTTTAGATGACTTCCCACTTTTTCTTGTTTTCCCAGTTTTGATGACTTCCCACTTTTCATGACTTCCCACTTTTGATGACTTCCAAGTTAGGTGACTTCAAACTTTGGTAGCTTTCAAAGATTTCCTCACTTCCCCCTTTGTCTTGACTTCATATTTTTTCTTCACTGCCTACTTTTAAAGACTTCCCACTTTTTCTTCATTTTGCATTTTTGATTATTACCAATTTTAATGACTTGCCACTTTTGATGACCTCCAACTTTCGGTGACTTCCAACTTTTGATGACTTCCCACTTTTTTTTGTTTTCCCACTTTTGATGACCTCCCACTTTTCATGACCTCCCATTTTTGAGGACTTCCATGTTAGGTGACTTCAAACTTTGGTAAGTTCCAAAGTTTTCTCCAATTCCCACTTTTTCTTGACTTCCAATTTTTTTCTTCATTGCCCACTTTTAAGGACTTCCCACTTTTTCTTGATTTCCCACTTTTGATGACTTCCCACTTTCGGCGACTTCCCACTTTTAATGACTTCCCACTTTTTCTTGACTTTCCACTTTTTCTTTACTTCTCATCTTCTTATGACTGCCCAGTTTTGATGGCTTCCCACTTCTTCTTAACTTCCCATCTTTTCTCCACTGCCCACATTTGATGACTTCCCACTTTTCATGATTACCAATTTTGATGACTTCCCACTTTTGATGACCTCCCACTTTTGCTGACTTCCACTTTCGATCACTTCCCACTTTTTCTTGTTTTCCCACTTTAATGAATTCCAACTTTTGCTGACTTTCCACTTTTTTTTAAAATCCCATTTTTGGTGACTTTCCACTTGACTTCCCACATTTGATGACTTCCCACTTTTCATGACTTCCCACTTTTGATAACTTCCAACTTTCGGTGACCTCCCACTTTAGATGACTTCCCACTTTTTCTTGTTTTCCCATTTTGGATGACTTCCCACTTTTCATGACTTCCCAGTTTTCATGACCTCCACGTTAGGTGACTTCAAACTTTGGTAACTTCCAAAGTTTTCCTCACTTCCCACTTTTTCTTGACTTCCAATTTTTTCTTCATTGCCCACTTTTAAGGACATCCCACTTTTTCTTGATTTCCCACTTTTGATGACTTCCCACTTTCGGCGACTTCCCACTTTTAATGACTTCCTACTTTTTCTTGACTTTCCACTTTTTCTTTACTTCTCATCTTTTTATGACTGCCCAGTTTTGATGGCTTCCCACTTCTTCTTAACTTCCCATTTTTTCTCCACCTCCCACATTTGATGACTTCCCACTTTTCATGATTACCAATTTAGATGACTTCCCACTTTTGATGACCTCCCACTTTTGCTGACTTCCACTTTCGATCACTTCCCACTTTTTCATTACTTCCTATCTTTTTAAGACTGCCCAGTTTTAATGACTTCCCACTTTTGCTTGATTTCCCACTTTTGATGATTTCCCGCTTTTCATGACTTCCCACTTTTGATGATTTTCAACTTTTGATCGCTTCCCACTTCTTCTTAACTTCCCATTTTTTCTTCACTTCCCACATTTGATGACTTCCCACTTTTCATGACTTCCCACTTTTTCTTTACTTCCCACTTTTGATGATTACCAATTTTGATGACTTCCCACTTTTGATGACCTCGCACTTTTGGTGACTTCCACTTTCGATCACTTCCCACTTTTTCTTGTTTTCCCACTTTAAAGAATTCCAACTTTTGATGACTTCCCACTTTTTCTTAAAATCCTATTTTTGGTGACTTCCCACTTGACTTCCCACATTTGATGACTTCCCACTTTTCATGACCCCCCACTTTTGATGACTTCCCACTTTTGATAACTTCCCACTTTCGGTGACTTCCATTTTAGATGACTTCCCACTTTTTCTTGTTTTCCCAGTTTTGATGACTTCCCACTTTTCATGACTTCCCACTTTTGATGACTTCCCACTTTTATGACTTCCCACTTTTCATGACGTCCACGTTAGGTGACTTCAAACTTTGGTAACTTCCAAAGTTTCCCTCACTTCCCACTTTTTCTTGACTTCCAATTTTTCTTCATTGCCCACTTTTAAGGACTTCCCACTTTTTCTTGATTTCCCACTTTTGATGACTTCCCATATTCGGCGACTTCCCACTTTTAATGACTTCCCACTTTTTCTTGACTTTCCACTTTTTCTTTACTTCTCATCTTCTTATGACTGCCCAGTTTTGATGGCTTCCCACTTCTTCTTAACTTCCCATTTTTTCTCCACTTCCCACATTTGATGACTTCCCACTTTTCATGATTACCAATTTTGATGACTTCCCACTTTTGATGACCTCCCACTTTTGCTGACTTCCACTTTCGATCACTTCCCACTTTTTCTTGTTTTCCCACTTTAACGAATTCCAACTTTTGCTGACTTCCCACTTTTTTTTAAAATCCCATTTTTGGTGACTTCACACTTGACTTCCCACATTTGATGACTTCCCACTTTTCATGACATCCCACTTTTGATAACTTCCAACTTTCGGTGACTTCCCACTTTAGATGACTTCCCACTTTTTCTTGTTTTCCCATTTTGGATGACTTCCCACTTTTCATGACTTCCCACTTTTCATGACGTCCACGTTAGGTGACTTCAAACTTTGGTAACTTCCAAAGTTTTCCTCACTTCCCACTTTTTCTTGACTTCCAATTTTTTCTTCATTGCCCACTTTTAAGGACTTCCCACTTTTTCTTGATTTCCCACTTTTGATGACCTCCCACTTTTGCTGACTTCCACTTTCGATCACTTCCCACTTTTTCTTGTTTTCCCACTTTAACGAATTCCAACTTTTGCTGACTTCCCACTTTTTTTTAAAATCCCAATTTTGGTTACTTCGCACTTGACTTCCCACATTTGATGACTTCCCACTTTTCATGACATCCCATTTTTGATAACTTCCAACTTTCGGTGACTTCCCACTTTAGATGACTTCCCACTTTTTCTTGTTTTCCCATTTTGGATGACTTCCCACTTTTCATGACTTCCCACTTTTCATGACGTCCACGTTAGGTGACTTCAAACTTTGGTAACTTCCAAAGTTTTCCTCACTTCCCACTTTTTCTTGACTTCCAATTTTTTCTTCATTGCCCACTTTTAAGGACTTCCCACTTTTTCTTGATTTCCCACTTTTGATGACTTCCCACTTTCGCGACTTCCCACTTTTAATGACTTCCCACTTTTTCTTGACTTTCCACTTTTCTTTACTTCTCATCTTCTTATGACTGCCCAGTTTTGATGGCTTCCCACTTCTTCTTAACTTCCCATTTTTTCTCCACTTCCCACATTTGATGACTTCCCACTTTTCATGATTACCAATTTTGATGACTTCCCACTTTTGATGACCTCCCACTTTTGCTGACTTCCACTTTCGATCACTTCCCACTTTTTCTTGTTTTCCCACTTTAATGAATTCCAACTTTTGCTGACTTCCCACTTTTTTTTAAAATCCCATTTTTGGTGACTTCGCACTTGACTTCCCACATTTGATGACTTCCCACTTTTCATGACTTCCCACTTTTGATAACTTCCAACTTTCGGTGACTTCCCACTTTAGATGACTTCCCACTTTTTCTTGTTTTCCCATTTTGGATGACTTCCCACTTTTCATGACTTCCCACTTTTCATGACGTCCACGTTAGGTGACTTCCAACTTTGGTAACTTCCAAAGTTTTCCTCACTTCCCACTTTTTCTTGACTTCCAATTTTTTCTTCATTGCCCACTCTTAAGGACTTCCCACTTTTTCTTGATTTCCCACTTTTGATGACTTCCCACTTTTGATGACCTCGCACTTTTGGTGACTTCCACTTTCGATCACTTCCCACTTTTTCTTGTTTTCCCACTTTAAAAAATTCCAACTTTTGATGACTTCCCACTTTTTCTTAAAATCCTATTTTTGGTGACTTCCCACTTGACTTCCCACATTTGATGACTTCCCACTTTTCATGACCCCCCACTTTTGATGACTTCCCACTTTTGATAACTTCCCACTTTCGGTGACTTCCACTTTAGATGACTTCCCACTTTTTCTTGTTTTCCCAGTTTTGATGACTTCCCACTTTTCATGACTTCCCACTTTTGATGACTTCCAAGTTAGGTGACTTCAAACTTTGGTAACTTTCAAAGATTTCCTCACTTCCCCCTTTGTCTTGACTTCATATTTTTTCCTCACTGCCTACTTTTAAAGACTTCCCACTTTTTCTTCATTTTGCAGTTTTGATTATTACCAATTTTAATGACTTGCCACTTTTGATGACCTCCAACTTTCGGTGACTTCCAACTTTTGATGACTTCCCACTTTTTTTTGTTTTCCCACTTTTGAGGACCTCCCACTTTTCATGACCTCCCATTTTTGAGGACTTCCATGTTAGGTGACTTCAAACTTTGGTAAGTTCCAAAGTTTTCTCCAATTCCCACTTTTTCTTGACTTCCAATTTTTTCTTCATTGCCCACTTTTAAGGACTTCCCACTTTCTCTTGATTTCCCACTTTTGATGACTTCCCACTTTCGGCGACTTCCCACTTTTAATGACTTCCCACTTTTTCTTGACTTTCCACTTTATCTTTACTTCTCATCTTCTAATGACTGCCCAGTTTTGATGGCTTCCCACTTCTTCTTAACTTCCCATTTTTTCTCCACTTCCCACATTTGATGACTTCCCACTTTTCATGATTACCAATTTTGATGACTTCCCACTTTTGATGACCTCCCACTTTTGCTGACTTCCACTTTCGATCACTTCCCACTTTTTCTTGTTTTCCCACTTTAATGAATTCCAACTTTTGCTGACTTTCCACTTTTTTATAAAATCCCATTTTTGGTGACTTCCCACTTGATTTCCCACATTTGATGACTTCCCACTTTTCATGACTTCCCACTTTTGATAACTTCCAACTTTCGGTGACCTCCCACTTTAGATGACTTCCCACTTTTTCTTGTTTTCCCATTTTGGATGACTTCCCACTTTTCATGACTTCCCACTTTTCATGACCTCCACGTTAGGTGACTTCAAACTTTGGTAACTTCCAAAGTTTTCCTCACTTCCCACTTTTTCTTGACTTCCAATTTTTTCTTCATTGCCCACTTTTAAGGACTTCCCACTTTTTCTTGATTTCCCACTTTTGATGACTTCCCACTTTCGGCGACTTCCCACTTTTAATGACTTCCTACTTTTTCTTGACTTTCCACCTTTTCTTTACTTCTCATCTTCTTATGACTGCCCAGTTTTGATGGCTTCGCACTTCTTCTTAACTTCCCATTTTTTCTCCACCTCCCACATTTGATGACTTCCCACTTTTCATGATTACCAATTTAGATGACTTCCCACTTTTGATGACCTCCCACTTTTGCTGACTTCCACTTTCGATCACTTCCCACTTTTTCATTACTTCCTATCTTTTTAAGACTGCCCAGTTTTAATAACTTCCCACTTTTGCTTGATTTCCCACTTTTGATGATTTCCCGCTTTTCATGACTTCCCACTTTTGATGATTTTCAACTTTTGATCGCTTCCCACTTCTTCTTAACTTCCCATTTTTTCTTCACTTCCCACATTTGATGACTTCCCACTTCCCACTTTTCATGACTTCCCACTTTTTCTTTACTTCCCACTTTTGATGATTACCAATTTTGATGACTTCCCACTTTTGATGACCTCGCACTTTTGGTGACTTCCACTTTCGATCACTTCCCACTTTTTCTTGTTTTCCCACTTTAAAGAATTCCAACTTTTGATGACTTCCCACTTTTTCTTAAAATCCTATTTTTGGTGACTTCCCACTTGACTTCCCACATTTGATGACTTCCCACTTTTCATGACCCCCCACTTTTGATGACTTCCCACTTTTGATAACTTCCCACTTTCGGTCACTTCCACTTTAGATGACTTCCCACTTTTTCTTGTTTTCCCAGTTTTGATGACTTCCCACTTTTCATGACTTCCCACTTTTGATGACTTCCAAGTTAGGTGACTTCAAACTTTGGTAACTTTCAAAGATTTCCTCACTTCCCCCTTTGTCTTGACTTCATATTTTTTCTTCACTGCCTACTTTTAAAGACTTCCCACTTTTTCTTCATTTTGCATTTTTGATTATTACCAATTTTAATGACTTGCCACTTTTGATAACCTCCAACTTTCGGTGACCTCCCACTTTAGATGACTTCCCACTTTTTCTTGTTTTCCCATTTTGGATGACTTCCCACTTTTCATGACTTCCCACTTTTCATGACCTCCACGTTAGGTGACTTCAAACTTTGGTAACTTCCAAAGTTTTCCTCACTTCCCACTTTTTCTTGACTTCCATATTTTTCTTCATTGCCCACTTTTAAGGACTTCCCACTTTTTCTTGATTTCCCACTTTTGATGACATCCCACTTTCGGCGACTTCCCACTTTTAATGACTTCCTACTTTTTCTTGACTTTCCACTTTTTCTTTACTTCTCATCTTCTTATGACTGCCCAGTTTTAATGGCTTCCCACTTCTTCTTAACTTCCCATTTTTTCTCCACTTCCCACATTTGATGACTTCCCACTTTTCATGATTACCAATTTTGATGACTTCCCACTTTTGATGACCTCCCACTTTTGCTGACTTCCACTTTCGATCACTTCCCACTTTTTCTTGTTTTCCCACTTTAAAGAATTCCAACTTTTGATGACTTCCCACTTTTTCTTAAAATCCTATTTTTGGTGACTTCCCACTTGACTTCCCACATTTGATGACTTCCCACTTTTCATGACCCCCCACTTTTGATGACTTCCCACTTTTGATAACTTCCCACCTTCGGTGACTTCCATTTTAGATGACTTCCCACTTTTTCTTGTTTTCCCAGTTTTGATGACTTCCCACTTTTCATGACTTCCCACTTTTGATGACTTCCCACTTTTCATGACTTCCCACTTTTCATGACGTCCACGTTAGGTGACCTCAAACTTTGGTAACTTCCAAAGTTTTCCTCACTTCCCACTTTTTCTTGACTTCCAATTTTTTCTTCATTGCCCACTTTTAAGGACTTCCCACTTTTTCTTGATTTCCCACTTTTGATGATTTCCCACTTTCGGCGACTTCCCACTTTTAATGACTTCCCACTTTTTCTTGACTTTCCACTTTTTCTTTACTTCTCATCTTCTTATGACTGCCCAGTTTTGATGGCTTCCCACTTCTTCTTAACTTCCCATTTTTTCTCCACTTCCCACATTTGATGACTTCCCACTTTTCATGATTACCAATTTTGATGACTTCCCACTTTTGATGACCTCCCACTTTTGCTGACTTCCACTTTCGATCACTTCCCACTTTTTCTTGTTTTCCCACTTTAACGAATTCCAACTTTTGCTGACTTCCCACTTTTTTTTAAAATCCCATTTTTGCTGACTTCGCACTTGACTTCCCACATTTGATGACATCCCACTTTTCATGACATCCCACTTTTGATAACTTCCAACTTTCGGTGACTTCCCACTTTAGATGACTTCCCACTTTTTCTTGTTTTTCCCATTTTGGATGACTTCCCACTTTTCATGACTTCCCACTTTTCATGACATCCACGTTAGGTAACTTCAAACTTTGGTAACTTCCAAAGTTTTCCTCACTTCCACTTTTTCTTGACTTCCAATTTTTTCTTCATTGCCCACTTTTAAGGACTTCCCACTTTTTCTTGATTTCCCACTTTTGATGACTTCCCACTTTCAGCGACTTCCCACTTTTAATGACTTCCCACTTTTTCTTGACTTTCCACTTTTTCTTTACTTCTCATCTTCTTATGACTGCCCAGTTTTGATGGCTTCCCACTTCTTCTTAACTTCCCATTTTTTCTCCACTTCCCACATTTGATGACTTCCCACTTTTCATGATTACCAATTTTGATGACTTCCCACTTTTGATGACCTCCCACTTTTGCTGACTTCCACTTTCGATCACTTCCCACTTTTTCTTGTTTTCCCACTTTAATGAATTCCAACTTTTGCTGACTTCCCACTTTTTTTTAAAATCCCATTTTTGGTGACTTCGCACTTGACTTCCCACATTTGATGACTTCCCACTTTTCATG
Organism: Sanderia malayensis; assembly: GCA_013076295.1. Classification (NCBI taxonomy): domain Eukaryota; kingdom Metazoa; phylum Cnidaria; class Scyphozoa; order Semaeostomeae; family Pelagiidae; genus Sanderia; species Sanderia malayensis. Next base: position 68,240 of record RQOL01000410.1, on the reverse strand, counting down.
ACTTCCCACTTTTGATAACTTCCAACTTTTTGGTGACTTCCCACTTTAGATGACTTCCCACTTTTTCTTGTTTTCCCATTTTGGATGACTTCCCACTTTTCATGACTTCCCACTTTTCATGACGTCCACGTTAGGTGACTTCAAACTTTGGTAACTTCCAAAGTTTTCCTCACTTCCCACTTTTTCTTGACTTCCAATTTTTTCTTCATTGCCCACTTTTAAGGACTTCCCACTTTTTCTTGATTTGCCACTTTTGATGACTTCCCACTTTCGGCGACTTCCCACTTTTAATGACTTCCCACTTTTTCTTGCCTTTCCACTTTTTCTTTACTTCTCATCTTTTTATGACTGCCCAGTTTTGATGGCTTCCCACTTCTTCTCAACTTCCCATTTTTTCTCCACTTCCCACATTTGATGACTTCCCACTTTTCATGATTACCAATTTTGATGACTTCCCACTTTTGATGACCTCCCACTTTTGCTGACTTCCACTTTCGATCACTTCCCACTTTTTCATTACTTCCTATCTTTTTAAGACTGCCCAGTTTTAATGACTTCCCACTTTTGCTTGATTTCCCATTTTTTCTTCACTTCCCACATTTGATGACTTCCCACTTTTCATGACTTCCCACTTTTTCTTTACTTCCCACTTTTGATGATTACCAATTTTGATGACTTCCCACTTTTGATGACCTCGCACTTTTGGTGACTTCCACTTTCGATCACTTCCCACTTTTTCTTGTTTTCCCACTTTAAAGAATTCCAACTTTTGATGACTTCCCACTTTTTCTTAAAAATCCTATTTTTGGTGACTTCCCACTTGACTTCCCACATTTATGACTTCCCACTTTTCATGACTTCCCACTTTTGATGACTTCCAAGTTAGGTGACTTCAAACTTTGGTAACTTTCAAAGATTTCCTCACTTCCCCCTTTGTCTTGACTTCCCATTTTTTCTTCACTGCCTACTTTTAAAGACTTCCCACTTTTTCTTCATTTTGCATTTTTGATTATTACCAATTTTGATGACTTGCCACTTTTGATGACCTCCAACTTTCGGTGACTTCCCACTTTTGATGACTTCCCACTTTTTTTTGTTTTCCCACTTTTGATGACCTCCCACTTTTGATGACCTCCCATTTTTGAGGACTTCCATGTTAGGTGACTTCAAACTTTGGTAAGTTCCAAAGTTTTCTCCATTCCCACTTTTCTTGACTTCCAATTTTTATCTTCATTGCCCACTTTAAGGACTTCCCACTTTTTCTTGATTTCACACTTTTGATGACTTCCCATTTCGGCGACTTCCCACTTTTAATGACTTCCCACTTTTTCTTGACTTTCCACTTTTTCTTTACTTCTCATCTTCTTATGACTGCCCAGTTTTGATGGCTTCCCACTTCTTCTTAACTTCCCATTTTTTCTCCACTTCCCACATTTGATGACTTCCGACTTTTGATGATTACCCAATTTTGATGACTTCCCACTTTGATGACCTCGCACTTTTGGTGACTTCTACTTTCGATCACTTCCCACTTTTTCATTACTTCCTATCTTTTTAAGACTGCCAGTTTTAATGACTTCCCACTTTTGTTTGATTCCCACTTTTGATGATTTCCCACATTTCATGACTTCCCACTTTTGATGATTTTCAACTTCTGATCGCTTCCCACTTCTTCTTAACTTCCCATTTTTTCTTCACTTCCCACATTTGATGACTTCCCACTTTTCATGACTTCCCACTTTTTCTTTACTTCCCACTTTTGATGATTACCAATTTTGATGACTTCCCACTTTTGATGACCTCGCACTTTTGGTGACTTCCACTTTCGATCACTTCCCACTTTTTCTTGTTTTCCCACTTTAAAGAATTCCAACTTTTGATGACTTCCCACTTTTTTCTTAAAATCCTATTTTTGGTGACTTCCCACTTGACTTCCCACATTTGATGACTTCCACTTTTCATGACCCCCCACTTTTGATGACTTCCCACTTTTGATAACTTCCCACTTTCGGTGACTTCCACTTTAGATGACTTCCCACGTTTTCTTGTTTTCCCAGTTTTGATGACTTCCCACTTTTCATGACTTCCCACTTTTGATGACTTCCAAGTTAGGTGACTTCAAACTTTGGTAACTTTCAAAGATTTCCTCACTTCCCCCTTTGTCTTGACTTCCATTTTTTCTTCACTGCCTACTTTTAAAGACTTCCCACTTTTTCTTCATTTTGCATTTTTGATTATTACCAATTTTAATGACTTGCCACTTTTGATGACCTCCAACTTTCGGTGACTTCCCACTTTTGATGACTTCCACTTTTTTTTGTTTTCCCACTTTTGATGACCTCCCACTTTTCATGACCTCCCATTTTTGAGGACTTCCATGTTAGGTGACTTCAAACTTTGGTAAGTTCCAAAGTTTTCTCCAATTCCCACTTTTTCTTGACTTCCAATTTTTATCTTCATTGCCCACTTTTCAGGACTTCCCACTTTTTCTTGAGTTCACACTTTTGATGACTTCCCACTTTCGGCGACTTCCCACTTTTAATGACTTCCCACTTTTTCTTGACTTTCCACTTTTTCTTTACTTCTCATCTTCTTATGACTGCCCAGTTTTGATGGCTTCCCACTTCTTCTTAACTTCCCATTTTTTCTCCACTTCCCACATTTGATGACTTCCGACTTTTGATGATTACCAATTTTGATGACTTCCCACTTTTGATGACCTCGCACTTTTGGTGACTTCCACTTTCGATCACTTCCCACTTTTTCTTGTTTTCCCACTTTAAAGAATTCCAACTTTTGATGACTTCCCACTTTTTCTTAAAATCCTATTTTTGGTGACTTCCCACATTTGATGACTTCCCACTGTTCATGACCCCCCACTTTTGATGACTTCCCACTTTTGATGACTTCCACGTTAGGTGACTTCAAACTTTGGTAACTTCCAAAGATTTCCTCACTTCCCCCTTTGTCTTGACTTCCCATTTTTTCTGCACTGCCTACTTTTAAAGACTCCCCACTTTTTCTTCATTTTGCATTTTTGATTATTACCAATTTTAATGACTTGCCACTTTTGATGACCTCCAACTTTCGGTGACTTCCCACTTTAGATGACTTCCCACTTTTTCTTGTTTTCTCATTTTGGATGACTTCCCACTTTTCATGACTTCCCACTTTTCATGACGTCCACGTTAGGTGACTTCAAACTTTGGTAACTTCCAAAGTTTTCCTCACTTCCCACTTTTTCTTGACTTCAAATTTTTTCTTCATTGCCCACTTTTAAGGACTTCCCACTTTTTCTTGATTTCCCAGTTTTGATGACTTCCCACTTTCGGCGACTTCCCACTTTTAATGACTTCCCACTTTTCTTGACTTTCCACTTTTTCTTTACTTCTCATCTTTTATGACTGCCCAGTTTTGATGGCTTCCCATTTCTTCTTAACTTCCCATTTTTTCTCCACTTCCCACATTTGATGACTTCCCACTTTTCATGACTTCAACTTTTTCTTTACTTCCCACTTTTGATGATTACCAATTTTGATGACTTCCCACTTTTGATGACCTCGCACTTTTGGTGACTTCCACTTTCGATCACTTCCCACTTTTTCTTGTTTTCCCACTTTAAAGAATTCCAACTTTTGATGACTTCCCACTTTTTCTTAAAATCCTATTTTTGGTGACTTCCCACTTGACTTCCCACATTTGATGACTTCCCACTTTTCATGACCCCCCACTTTTGATGACTTCCCACTTTTGATAACTTCCCACTTTCGGTGACTTCCACTTTTCATGACTTCCCACTTTTTCATGACGTCCACGTTAGGTGACTTCAAACTTTGGTAACTTCCAAAGTTTTCCTCACTTCCCACTTTTTCTTGACTTCCAATTTTATTCTTCATTGCCCACTTTTAAGGACTTCCCACTTTTTCTTGATTTCCCACTTTGATGACTTCCCACTTTCGGCGATTTCCCACTTTTAATGACTTCCCACTTTTCTTGACTTTCCACTTTTTCTTTACTTCTCATCTTCTTATGACTGCCCAGTTTTGATGGCTTCCCACTTCTGCTTAACTTCCCATTTTTTCTCCACTTCCCACATTTGATGACTTCCCACTTTTCATGATTACCAATTTTGATGACTTCCCACTTTTGATGACCTCCCACTTTTGCTGACTTCCACTTTCGATCACTTCCCACTTTTTCTTGTTTTCCCACTTTAATGAATTCCAACTTTTGCTGACTTCCCATTTTTTTTTAAAATCCCATTTTTGGTGACTTCGCACTTGACTTCCCACATTTGATGACTTCCCACTTTTCATGACTTCCCACTTTTGATAACTTCCAACTTTCGGTGACTTCCCACTTTAGATGACTTCCCACTTTTTCTTGTTTTCCCATTTTGGATGACTTCCCACTTTTCATGACTTCCCACTTTTCATGACGTCCACGTTAGGTGACTTCAAACTTTGGTAAGTTCCAAAGTTTTCTCCAATTCCCACTTTTTCTTGACTTCCAATTTTTTTTTCATTGCCCACTTTTAAGGAATTCCCACTTTTTCTTGATTTCCCACTTTTGATGACTTCCCACTTTTAATGACTTCCCACTTTTTCTTGCCTTTCCACTTTTTCTTTACTTCTCATCTTTTTATGACTGCCCAGTTTTGATGGCTTCCCACTTCTTCTTAACTTCCCATTTTTTCTCCACTTCCCACATTTGATGACTTCCAACTTTTCATGATTACCAATTTTGATGACTTCCCACTTTTGATGACCTCCCACTTTTGCTGACTTCCACTTTCGATCACTTCCCACTTTTTCATTACTTCCTATCTTTTTAAGACTGCCCAGTTTTAATGACTTCCCACTTTTGCTTGATTTCCCACTTTTGATGATTTCCCGCTTTTCATGACTTCCCACTTTTGATGATTTTCAAATTTTGATCGCTTCCCACTTCTTCTTAACTTCCCATTTTTTCTTCACTTCCCACATTTGATGACTTCCCACTTTTCATGACTTCCCACTTTTTCTTTAATTCCCACTTTTGATGATTACCAATTTTGATGACTTCCCACTTTTGATGACCTCGCACTTTTGGTGACTTCCACTTTCGATCACTTCCCACTTTTTCTTGTTTTCCCACTTTAAAGAATTCCAACTTTTGATGACTTCCCACTTTTTCTTAAAATCCTATTTTTGGTGACTTCCCACTTGACTTCCCACATTTGATGACTTCCCACTTTTCATGACCCCCCACTTTCGATGACTTCCCACTTTTGATAACTTCCCACTTTCGGTGACTTCCACTTTAGATGACTTCCCACTTTTTCTTGTTTTCCCAGTTTTGATGACTTCCCACTTTTGATGACTTCCAAGTTAGGTGACTTCAAACTTTGGTAACTTTCAAAGATTTCCTCACTTCCCCCTTTGTCTTGACTTCATATTTTTTCCTCACTGCCTACTTTTAAAGACTTCCCACTTTTTCTTCATTTTGCATTTTTGATTATTACCAATTTTAATGACTTGCCACTTTTGATGACCTCCAACTTTCGGTGACTTCCAACTTTTGATGACTTCCCACTTTTTTTTGTTTTCCCACTTTTGATGACCTCCCACTTTTCATGACCTCCCATTTTTGAGGACTTCCATGTTAGGTGACTTCAAACTTTGGTAAGTTTGAAGTCATCTAACTTTTTCTTGACTTCCAATTTTTTCTTCATTGCCCACTTTTAAGGACTTCCCACTTTTTCTTGATTTCCCACTTTTGATGCCTTCCCACTTTCGGCGACTTCCCACTTTTAATGACTTCCCACTTTTTCTTGCCTTTCCACTTTTTCTTTACTTCTCATCTTTTTATGACTGCCCAGTTTTGATGGCTTCCCACTTCTCCTTAACTTCCCATTTTTTCTCCACTTCCCACATTTGATGACTTCCCACTTTTCATGATTACCAATTTTGATGACTTCCCACTTTTGATGACCTCCCACTTTTGCTGACTTCCACTTTCGATCACTTCCCACTTTTTCATTACTTCCTATCTTTTTAAGACTGCCCAGTTTTAATGACTTCCCACTTTTGCTTGATTTCCCACTTTTGATGATTTCCCGCTTTTCATGACTTCCCACTTTTGATGATTTTCAACTTTTGATCGCTTCCCACTTCTTCTTAACTTCCCATTTTTTCTTCACTTCCCACATTTGATGATTTCCCACTTTTCATGACTTCCCACTTTTGATGATTTTCAACTTTTGATCGCTTCCCACTTCTTCTTAACTTCCCATTTTTTCTTCACTTCCCACATTTGATGACTTCCCACTTTTCATGACTTCCCACTTTTTCTTTACTTCCCACTTTTGTTGATTACCAATTTTGATGACTTCCCACTTTTGATGACCTCGCACTTTTGGTGACTTCCACTTTCGATCACTTCCCACTTTTTCTTGTTTTCTCACTTTAAAGAATTCCAACTTTTGATGACTTCCCACTTTTTCTTAAAATCCTATTTTTGGTGACTTCCCACTTGACATCCCACATTTGATGACCTCCCACTTTTCATGACCCCCCACTTTTGATGACTTCCCACTTTTGATAACTTCCCACTTTCGGTGACTTCCACTTTAGATGACTTCCCACTTTTTCTTGTTTTCCCAGTTTTGATGACTTCCCACTTTTCATGACTTCCCACTTTTGATGACTTCCAAGTTAGGTGACTTCAAAATTTGGTAACTTTCAAAGATTTCCTCACTTCCCCCTTTGTCTTGACTTCATATTTTTTCCTCACTGCCTACTTTTAAAGACTTCCCACTTTTTCTTCATTTTGCATTTTTGATTATTACCAATTTTAATGACTTGCCACTTTTGATGACCTCCAACTTTCGGTGACTTCCAACTTTTGATGACTTCCCACTTTTTTTTGTTTTCCCACTTTTGATGACCTCCCACTTTTCATGACCTCCCATTTTTGAGGACTTCCATGTTAGGTGACTTCAAACTTTGGTAAGTTCCAAAGTTTTCTCCAATTCCCACTTTTTCTTGACTTCCAATTTTTTCTTCATTGCCCACTTTTAAGGACTTCCCACTTTTTCTTGATTTCCCACTTTTGATGACTTCCCACTTTCGGCGACTTCCCACTTTTAATGACTTCCCACTTTTTCTTGACTTTCCACTTTTTCTTTACTTCTCATCTTCTTATGACTGCCCAGTTTTGATGGCTTCCCACTTCTTCTTAACTTCCCATTTTTTCTCCACTTCCCTTTTTCTCACTTTTTTTTAAAATCCCATTTTTGGTGACTTCGCACTTGACTTCCCACATTTGATGACTTCCCACTTTTCATGACTTCCCACTTTTGATAACTTCCAACTTTCGGTGACTTCCCACTTTAGATGACTTCCCACTTTATCTTGTTTTCCCATTTTGGATGACTTCCCACTTTTCATGACTTCCCACTTTTCATGACGTCCACGTTAGGTGTCTTCAAACTTTGGTAACTTCCAAAGTTTTCCTCACTTCCCACTTTTTCTTGACTTCCAATTTTTTCTTCATTGCCCACTTTTAAGGACTTCCCACTTTTTCTTGATTTCCCACTTTTGATGACTTCCCACTTTCGGCGACTTCCCACTTTTAATGACTTCCCACTTTTTCTTGACTTTCCACTTTTTCTTTACTTCTCATCTTCTTATGACTGCCCAGTTTTGATGGCTTCCCACTTCTTCTTAACTTCCCATTTTTTCTCCACTTCCCACATTTGATGACTTCCCACTTTTCATGATAACCAATTTTGATGACTTCCCACTTTTCATGACTTCCCACTTTTGATAACTTCCAACTTTCGGTGACTTCCCACTTTAGATGACTTCCCACTTTTTCTTGTTTTCCCATTTTGGATGACTTCCCACTTTTCATGACTTCCCACTTTTCATGACGTCCACGTTAGGTGACTTCAAACTTTGGTAACTTCCGAAGTTTTCCTCACTTCCCACTTTTTCTTGACTTCTAATTTTTTCTTCGTTGCCCACTTTTAAGGACTTCCCACTTTTTCTTGATTTCCCACTTTTGATGACTTCCCACTTTCGGCGACTTCCCACTTTTAATGACTTCCCACTTTTTCTTGCCTTTCCACTTTTTCTTTACTTCTCATCTTTTTATGACTGCCCAGTTTTGATGGCTTCCCACTTCTTCTTAACTTCCCATTTTTTCTCCACTTCCCACATTTGATGACTTCCCACTTTTCATGATTACCAATTTTGATGACTTCCCACTTTTCATGACCTCCCACTTTTGCTGACTTCCACTTTCGATCACTTGCCACTTTTTCATTACTTCCTATCTTTTTAAGACTGCCCAGTTTTAATGACTTCCCACTTTTGCTTGATTTCCCACTTTTGATGATTTCCCGCTTTTCATGACTTCCCACTTTTGATGATTTTCAACTTTTGATCGCTTCCCACTTCTTCTTAACTTCCCATTTTTTCTTCACTTCCCACATTTGATGACTTCCCACTTTCATGACTTCCCACTTTTTCTTTACTTCCCACTTTTGATGATTACCAATTTTGATGACTTCCCACTTTTCATGACCTCGCACTTTTGGTGACTTCCACTTTCGATCACTTCCCACTTTTTCTTGTTTTCCCACTTTAAAGAATTCCAACTTTTGATGACTTCCCACTTTTTCTTAAAATCCTATTTTTGGTGACTTCCCACTTGACTTCCCACATTTGATGACTTCCCACTTTTCATGACCCCCCACTTTTGATGACTTCCCACTTTTGATAGCCTCCCACTTTCGGTGACTTCCACTTTAGATGACTTCCCACTTTTTCTTGTTTTCCCAGTTTTGATGACTTCCCACTTTTCATGACTTCCCACTTTTGATGACTTCCAAGTTAGGTGACTTCAAACTTTGGTAACTTTCAAAGATTTCCTCACTTCCCCCTTTGTCTTGACTTCCCATTTTTTCTTCACTGCCTACTTTTAAAGACTTCCCATTTTTTCTTCATTTTGCATTTTTGATTATTATCAATTTTAATGACTTGCCACTTTTGATGACCTCCAACTTTCGGTGACTTCCCACTTTTGATGACTTCCCACTTTTTTTGTTTTTCCACTTTTGATGACCTCCCACTTTTGATGACCTCCCATTTTTGAGGACTTCCAAGTTAGGTGACTTCAAACTTTGGTAAGTTCCAAAGTTTTCTCCAATTCCCACTTTTTCTTGACTTCCAATTTTTATCTTCATTGCCCACTTTTAAGGACTTCCCACTTTTTCTTGATTTCACACTTTTGATGACTTCCCACTTTCGGCGACTTCCCACTTTTAATGACTTCCCACTTTTTCTTGACTTTCCATTTTTTCTTTACTTCTCATCTTCTTATGACTGCCCAGTTTTGATGGCTTCCCACTTCTTCTTAACTTCCCATTTTTTCTCCACTTTCCACATTTGATGACTTCCGACTTTTGATGATTACCAATTTTGATGACTTCCCACTTTTGATGACCTCGCACTTTTGGTGACTTCCACTTTCGATCACTTCCCACTTTTTCATTACTTCCTATCTTTTTAAGACTGCCCAGTTTTAATGACTTCCCACTTTTGCTTGATTTCCCACTTTTGATGATTTCCCGCTTTTCATGACTTCCCACTTTTGATGATTTTCAACTTTTGATCGCTTCCCACTTCTTCTTAACTTCCCATTTTTTCTTCACTTCCCACATTTGATGACTTCCCACTTTTCATGACTTCCCACTTTTTCTTTACTTCCCACTTTTGATGATTACCAATTTTGATGACTTCCCACTTTTGATGACCTCGCACTTTTGGTGACTTCCACTTTCGATCACTTCCCACTTTTTCTTGTTTTCCCACTTTAAAGAATTCCAACTTTTGATGACTTCCCACTTTTTCTTAAAATCCTATTTTTGGTGACTTCCCACTTGACTTCCCACATTTGATGACTTCCCACTTTTCATGACCCCCCACTTTTGATGACTTCCCACTTTTGATAGCTTCCCACTTTCGGTGACTTCCACTTTAGATGACTTCCCACTTTTTCTTGTTTTCCCAGTTTTGATGACTTCCCACTTTTCATGACTTCCCACTTTTGATGACTTCCAAGTTAGGTGACTTCAAACTTTGGTAACTTTCACAGATTTCCTCACTTCCCCCTTTGTCTTGACTTCATATTTTTTCTTCACTGCCTACTTTTAAAGACTTCCCACTTTTTCTTCATTTTGCATTTTCGATTATTACCAATTTTAATGACTTGCCACTTTTGATGACCTCCAACTTTCGGTGACCTCCCACTTTAGATGACTTCCCACTTTTTCTTGTTTTCCCATTTTGGATGACTTCCCACTTTTCATGACTTCCCACTTTTCATGACCTCCACGTTAGGTGACTTCAAACTTTGGTAACTTCCAAAGTTTTCCTCACTTCCCACTTTTTCTTGACTTCCAATTTTTTCTTCATTGCCCACTTTTAAGGACTTCCCACTTTTTCTTGATTTCCCACTTTTGATGACATCCCACTTTCGGCGACTTCCCACTTTTAATGACTTCCTACTTTTTCTTGACTTTCCACTTTTTCTTTACTTCTCATCTTCTTATGACTGCCCAGTTTTAATGGCTTCCCACTTCTTCTTAACTTCGCATTTTTTCTCCACTTCCCACATTTGATGACTTCCCACTTTTCATGATTACCAATTTTGATGACTTCCCACTTTTGATGACCTCCCACTTTTGCTGACTTCCACTTTCGATCACTTCCCACTTTTTCATTACTTCCTATCTTTTTAAGACTGCCCAGTTTTAATGACTTCCCACTTTTGCTTGATTTCCCACTTTTGATGATTTCCCGCTTTTCATGACTTCCCACTTTTGATGATTTTCAACTTTTGATCGCTTCCCACTTCTTCTTAACTTCCCATTTTTTCTTCACTTCCCACATTTGATGACTTCCCACTTTTCATGACTTCCCACTTTTTCTTTACTTCCCACTTTTGATGATTACCAATTTTGATGACTTCCCACTTTTGATGACCTCGCACTTTTGGTGACTTCCACTTTCGATCACTTCCCACTTTTTCTTGTTTTCCCACTTTAAAGAATTCCAACTTTTGATGACTTCCCACTTTTTCTTAAAATCCTATTTTTGGTGACTTCCCACTTGACTTCCCACATTTGATGACTTCCCACTTTTCATGACCCCCCACTTTTGATGACTTCCCACTTTTGATAGCTTCCCACTTTCGGTGACTTCCACTTTAGATGACTTCCCACTTTTTCTTGTTTTCCCAGTTTTGATGACTTCCCACTTTTCATGACTTCCCACTTTTGATGACTTCCAAGTTAGGTGACTTCAAACTTTGGTAACTTTCAAAGATTTTCTCACTTCCCCCTTTGTCTTGACTTCCCATTTTTTCTTCACTGCCTACTTTTAAAGACTTCCCACTTTTCTTCATTTTGCATTTTTGATTATTATCAATTTTAATGACTTGCCACTTTTGATGACCTCCAACTTTCGGTGACTTCCCACTTTTGATGACTTCCCACTTTTTTTTGTTTTCCCACTTTTGATGACCTCCCACTTTTGATGACCTCCCATTTTTGAGGACTTCCAAGTTAGGTGACTTCAAACTTTGGTAAGTTCCAAAGTTTTCTCCAATTCCCACTTTTTCTTGACTTCCAATTTTTATCTTCATTGCCCACTTTTAAGGACTTCCCACTTTTTCTTGATTTCACACTTTTGATGACTTCCCACTTTCGGCGACTTCCCACTTTTAATGACTTCCCACTTTTTCTTGACTTTCCATTTTTTCTTTACTTCTCATCTTCTTATGACTGCCCAGTTTGATGGCTTCCCACTTCTTCTTAACTTCCCATTTTTTCTCCACTTTCCACATTTGATGACTTCCGACTTTTGATGATTACCAATTTTGATGACTTCCCACTTTTGATGACCTCGCACTTTTGGTGACTTCCACTTTCGATCACTTCCCACTTTTTCATTACTTCCTATCTTTTTAAGACTGCCCAGTTTTAATGACTTCCCACTTTTGCTTGATTTCCCACTTTTGATGATTTCCCGCTTTTCATGACTTCCCACTTTTGATGATTTTCAACTTTTGATCGCTTCCCACTTCTTCTTAACTTCCCATTTTTTCTTCACTTCCCACATTTGATGACTTCCCACTTTTCATGACTTCCCACTTTTTCTTTACTTCCCACTTTTGATGATTACCAATTTTGATGACTTCCCACTTTTGATGACCTCGCACTTTTGGTGACTTCCACTTTCGATCACTTCCCACTTTTTCTTGTTTTCCCACTTTAAAGAATTCCAACTTTTGAGGACTTCCCACTTTTTCTTAAAATCCTATTTTTGGTGACTTCCCACTTGACTTCCCACATTTGATGACTTCCCACTTTTCATGACCCCCCACTTTTGATGACTTCCCACTTTTGATAGCTTCCCACTTTCGGTGACTTCCACTTTAGATGACTTCCCACTTTTTCTTGTTTTCCCAGTTTTGATGACTTCCCACTTTTCATGACTTCCCACTTTTGATGACCTCCAACTTTCGGTGACCTCCCACTTTAGATGACTTCCCACTTTTTCTTGTTTTCCCATTTTGGATGACTTCCCACTTTTCATGACTTCCCACTTTTCATGACCTCCACGTTAGGTGACTTCAAACTTTGGTAACTTCCAAAGTTTTCCTCACTTCCCACTTTTTCTTGACTTCCAATTTTTTCTTCATTGCCCACTTTTAAAGACTTCCCACTTTTTCTTGATTTCCCACTTTTGATGACATCCCACTGTCGGCGACTTCCCACTTTTAATGACTTCCTACTTTTTCTTGACTTTCCACTTTTTCTTTACTTCTCATCTTCTTATGACTGCCCAGTTTTAATGGCTTCCCACTTCTTCTTAACTTCCCATTTTTTCTCCACTTCCCACATTTGATGACTTCCCACTTTTCATGATTACCAATTTTGATGACTTCCCACTTTTGCTGACCTCCCACTTCTGCTGACTTCCACTTTCGATCACTTCCCACTTTTTCATTACTTCCTATCTTTTTAAGACTGCCCAGTTTTAATGACTTCCCACTTTTGCTTGATTTCCCACTTTTGATGATTTCCCGCTTTTCATGACTTCCCACTTTTGATGATTTTCAACTTTTGATCGCTTCCCACTTCTTCTTAACTTCCCATTTTTTCTTCACTTCCCACATTTGATGACTTCCCACTTTTCATGACTTCCCACTTTTTCTTTACTTCCCACTTTTGATGATTACCAATTTTGATGACTTCCCACTTTTGATGACCTCGCACTTTTGGTGACTTCCACTTTCGATCACTTCCCACTTTTTCTTGTTTTCCCACTTTAAAGAATTCCAACTTTTGATGACTTCCCACTTTTTCTTAAAATCCTATTTTTGGTGACTTCCCACTTGACTTCCCACATTTGATGACTTCCCACTTTTCATGACCCCCCACTTTTGATGACTTCCCACTTTTGATAACTTCCCACCTTCGGTGACTTCCATTTTAGATGACTTCCCACTTTTTCTTGTTTTCCCAGTTTTGATGACTTCCCACTTTTCATGACTTCCCACTTTTGATGACTTCCCACTTTTCATGACTTCCCACATTTCATGACGTCCACGTTAGGTGACCTCAAACTTTGGTAACTTCCAAAGTTTTCCTCACTTCCCACTTTTTCTTGACTTCCAATTTTTCTTCATTGCCCACTTTTAAGGACTTCCCACTTTTTCTTGATTTCCCACTTTTGATGATTTCCCACTTTCGGCGACTTCCCACTTTTAATGACTTCCCACTTTTTCTTGACTTTCCACTTTTTCTTTACTTCTCATCTTCTTATGACTGCCCAGTTTTGATGGCTTCCCACTTCTTCTTAACTTCCCATTTTTCTCCACTTCCCACATTTGATGACTTCCCACTTTTCATGATTACCAATTTTGATGACTTCCCACTTTTGATGACCTCCCACTTTTGCTGACTTCCACTTTCGATCACTTCCCACTTTTTCTTGTTTTCCCACTTTAACGAATTCCAACTTTTGCTGACTTCCCACTTTTTTTTAAAATCCCATTTTTGCTGACTTCGCACTTGACTTCCCACATTTGATGACATCCCACTTTTCATGACATCCCACTTTTGATAACTTCCAACTTTCGGTGACTTCCCACTTTAGATGACTTCCCACTTTTTCTTGTTTTTCCCATTTTGGATGACTTCCCACTTTTCATGACTTCCCACTTTTCATGACGTCCACGTTAGGTGACTTCAAACTTTGGTAACTTCCAAAGTTTTCCTCACTTCCCACTTTTTCTTGACTTCCAATTTTTTCTTCATTGCCCACTTTTAAGGACTTCCCACTTTTTCTTGATTTCCCCATTTTGATGACTTCCCACTTTCAGCGACTTCCCACTTTTAATGACTTCCCACTTTTTCTTGACTTTCCACCTTTTCTTTACTTCTCATCTTCTTATGACTGCCCAGTTTTGATGGCTTCCCACTTCTTCTTAACTTCCCATTTTTTCTCCACTTCCCACATTTGATGACTTCCCACTTTTCATGATTACCAATTTTGATGACTTCCCACTTTTGATGACCTCCCACTTTTGCTGACTTCCACTTTCGATCACTTCCCACTTTTTCTTGTTTTCCCACTTTAATGAATTCCAACTTTTGCTGACTTCCCACTTTTTTTTAAAATCCCATTTTTGGTGACTTCGCTCTTGACTTCCCACATTTGATGACTTCCCACTTTTCATGACTTCCCACTTTTGATAACTTCCAACTTTCGGTGACTTCCCACTTTAGATGACTTCCCACTTTTTCTTGTTTTCCCATTTTGGATGACTTCCCACTTTTCATGACTTCCCACTTTTCATGACGTCCACGTTAGGTGACTTCAAACTTTGGTAACTTCCAAAGTTTTCCTCACTTCCCACTTTTTCTTGACTTCCAATTTTTTCTTCATTGCCCACTTTTAAGGACTTCCCACTTTTTCTTGATTTCCCACTTTTGATGACTTCCCACTTTCGGCGACTTCCCACTTTTAATGACTTCCCACTTTTTCTTGCCTTTCCACTTTTTCTTTACTTCTCATCTTTTTATGACTGCCCAGTTTTGATGGCTTCCCACTTCTTCTCAACTTCCCATTTTTTCTCCACTTCCCACATTTGATGACTTCCCACTTTTCATGATTACCAATTTTGATGACTTCCCACTTTTGATGACCTCCCACTTTTGCTGACTTCCACTTTCGATCACTTCCCACTTTTTCATTACTTCCTATCTTTTTAAGACTGCCCAGTTTTAATGACTTCCCACTTTTGCTTGATTTCCCACTTTTGATGATTTCCCGCTTTTCATGACTTCCCACTTTTGATGATTTTCAACTTTTGATCGCTTCCCACTTCTTCTTAACTTCCCATTTTTTCTTCACTTCCCACATTTGATGACTTCCCACTTTTCATGACTTCCCACTTTTTCTTTACTTCCCTCTTTTGATGATTACCAATTTTGATGACTTCCCACTTTTGATGACCTCGCACTTTTGGTGACTTCCACTTTCGATCACTTCCCACTTTTTCTTGTTTTCCCACTTTAAAGAATTCCAACTTTTGATGACTTCCCACTTTTTCTTAAAATCCTATTTTTGGTGACTTCCCACTTGACTTCCCACATTTAATGACTTCCCACTTTTCATGACTTCCCACTTTTGATGACTTCCAAGTTAGGTGACTTCAAACTTTGGTAACTTTCAAAGATTTCCTCACTTCCCCCTTTGTCTTGACTTCCCATTTTTTCTTCACTGCCTACTTTTAAAGACTTCCCACTTTTTCTTCATTTTGCATTTTTGATTATTACCAATTTTAATGACTTGCCACTTTTGATGACCTCCAACTTTCGGTGACTTCCCACTTTTGATGACTTCCCACTTTTTTTTGTTTTCCCACTTTTGATGACCTCCCACTTTTGATGACCTCCCATTTTTGAGGACTTCCATGTTAGGTGACTTCAAACTTTGGTAAGTTCCAAAGTTTTCTCCAATTCCCACTTTTTCTTGACTTCCAATTTTTATCTTCATTGCCCACTTTTAAGGACTTCCCACTTTTTCTTGATTTCACACTTTTGATGACTTCCCACTTTCGGCGACTTCCCACTTTTAATGACTTCCCACTTTTTCTTGACTTTCCACTTTTTCTTTACTTCTCATCTTCTTATGACTGCCCAGTTTTGATGGCTTCCCACTTCTTCTTAACTTCCCATTTTGTCTCCACTTCCCACATTTGATGACTTCCGACTTTTGATGATTACCAATTTTGATGACTTCCCACTTTTGATGACCTCGCACTTTTAGTGACTTCTACTTTCGATCACTTCCCACTTTTTCATTACTTCCTATCTTTTTAAGACTGCCCAGTTTTAATGACTTCCCACTTTTGTTTGATTTCCCACTTTTGATGATTTCCCACATTTCATGACTTCCCACTTTTGATGATTTTCAACTTCTGATCGCTTCCCACTTCTTCTTAACTTCCCATTTTTTCTTCACTTCCCACATTTGATGACTTCCCACTTTTCATGACTTCCCACTTTTTCTTTACTTCCCACTTTTGATGATTACCAATTTTGATGACTTCCCACTTTTGATGACCTCGCACTTTTGGTGACTTCCACTTTCGATCACTTCCCACTTTTTCTTGTTTTCCCACTTTAAAGAATTCCAACTTTTGATGACTTCCCACTTTTTCTTAAAGTCCTATTTTTGGTGACTTCCCACTTGACTTCCCACATTTGATGACTTCCCACTTTTCATGACCCCCCACTTTTGATGACTTCCCACTTTTGATAGCTTCCCACTTTCGGTGACTTCCACTTTAGATGACTTCCCACGTTTTCTTGTTTTCCCAGTTTTGATGACTTCCCACTTTTCATGACTTCCCACTTTTGATGACTTCCAAGTTAGGTGACTTCAAACTTTGGTAACTTTCAAAGATTTCCTCACTTCCCCCTTTGTCTTGACTTCCCATTTTTTCTTCACTGCCTACTTTTAAAGACTTCCCACTTTTTCTTCATTTTGCATTTTTGATTATTACCAATTTTAATGACTTGCCACTTTTGATGACCTCCAACTTTCGGTGACTTCCCACTTTTGATGACTTCCCACTTTTTTTTGTTTTCCCACTTTTGATGACCTCCCACTTTTCATGACCTCCCATTTTTGAGGACTTCCATGTTAGGTGACTTCAAACTTTGGTAAGTTCCAAAGTTTTCTCCAATTCCCACTTTTTCTTGACTTCCAATTTTTATCTTCATTGCCCACTTTTCAGGACTTCCCACTTTTTCTTGATTTCACACTTTTGATGACTTCCCACTTTCGGCGACTTCCCACTTTTAATGACTTCCCACTTTTTCTTGACTTTCCACTTTTTCTTTACTTCTCATCTTCTTATGACTGCCCAGTTTTGATGGCTTCCCACTTCTTCTTAACTTCCCATTTTTTCTCCACTTCCCACATTTGATGACTTCCGACTTTTGATGATTACCAATTTTGATGACTTCCCACTTTTGATGACCTCGCACTTTTGGTGACTTCCACTTTCGATCACTTCCCACTTTTTCTTGTTTTCCCACTTTAAAGAATTCCAACTTTTGATGACTTCCCACTTTTTCTTAAAATCCTATTTTTGGTGACTTCCCACATTTGATGACTTCCCACTTTTCATGACCCCCCACTTTTGATGACTTCCCACTTTTGATAACTTCCCACTTTCGGTGACTTCCACTTTAGTTGACTTCCCACTTTTTCTTGTTTTCCCAGTTTTGATGACTTCCCACTTTTCCTGACTTCCCACTTTTGATGACTTCCACGTTAGGTGACTTCAAACTTTGGTAACTTCCAAAGATTTCCTCACTTCCCCCTTTGTCTTGACTTCCCATTTTTTCTGCACTGCCTACTTTTAAAGACTTCCCACCTTTTCTTCATTTTGCATTTTTGATTATTACCAATTTTAATGACTTGCCACTTTTGATGATCTCCAACTTTCGGTGACTTCCCACTTTAGATGACTTCCCACTTTTTCTTGTTTTTTCATTTTGGATGACTTCCCACTTTTCATGACTTCCCACTTTTCATGACGTCCACGTTAGGTGACTTCAAACTTTGGTAACTTCCAAAGTTTTCCTCACTTCCCACTTTTTCTTGACTTCAAATTTTTTCTTCATTGCCCACTTTTAAGGACTTCCCACTTTTTCTTGATTTCCCACTTTTGATGACTTCCCACTTTCGGCGACTTCCCACTTTGAATGACTTCCCACTTTTTCTTGACTTTCCACTTTTTCTTTACTTCTCATCTTTTTATGACTGCCCAGTTTTGATGGCTTCCCACTTCTTCTTAACTTCCCATTTTTTCTCCACTTCCCACATTTGATGACTTCCCACTTTTCATGATTACCAATTTTGATGACTTCCCACTTTTGATGACCTCCCACTTTTGCTGACTTCCACTTTCGATCACTTCCCACTTTTTCATTACTTCCTATCTTTTTAAGACTGCCCAGTTTAATGACTTCCCACTTTTGCTTGATTTCCCACTTTTGATGATTTCCCGCTTTTCATGACTTCCCACTTTTGATGATTTTCAAATTTTGATCGCTTCCCACTTCTTCTTAACTTCCCATTTTTTCTTCACTTCCCACATTTGATGACTTCCCACTTTTCATGACTTCCCAATTTTTCTTTAATTCCCACTTTTGATGATTACCAATTTTGATGACTTCCCACTTTTGATGACCTCGCACTTTTGGTGACTTCCACTTTCGATCACTTCCCACTTTTTCTTGTTTTCCCACTTTAAAGAATTCCAACTTTTGATGACTTCCCACTTTTTCTTAAAATCCTATTTTTGGTGACTTCCCACTTGACTTCCCACATTTGATGACTTCCCACTTTTCATGACCCCCCACTTTTGATGACTTCCCACTTTTGATAACTTCCCACTTTCGGTGACTTCCACTTTAGATGACTTCCCACTTTTTCTTGTTTTCCCAGTTTTGATGACTTCCCACTTTTGATGACTTCCAAGTTAGGTGACTTCAAACTTTGGTAACTTTCAAAGATTTCCTCACTTCCCCCTTTGTCTTGACTTCATATTTTTTCCTCACTGCCTACTTTTAAAGACTTCCCACTTTTTCTTCATTTTGCATTTTTGATTATTACCAATTTTAATGACTTGCCACTTTTGATGACCTCCAACTTTCGGTGACTTCCAACTTTTGATGACTTCCCACTTTTTTTTGTTTTCCCACTTTTGATGACCTCCCACTTTTCATGACCTCCCATTTTTGAGGACTTCCATGTTAGGTGACTTCAAACTTTGGTAAGTTTGAAGTCACCTAACTTTTTCTTGACTTCCAATTTTTTCTTCATTGCCCACTTTTAAGGACTTCCCACTTTTTCTTGATTTCCCACTTTTGATGCCTTCCCACTTTCGGTGACTTCCCACTTTTAATGACTTCCCACTTTTCTTGACTTTCCACTTTTTCTTTACTTCTCATCTTCTTATGACTGCCCAGTTTTGATGGCTTCCCACATCTTCTTAACTTCCCATTTTTTCTCCACTTCCCTTTTTCTCACTTTTTTTTAAAATCCCATTTTTGGTGACTTCGCACTTGACTTCCCACATTTGATGACTTCCCACTTTTCATGACTTCCCACTTTTGATAACTTCCAACTTTCGGTGACTTCCCACTTTAGATGACTTCCCACTTTTTCTTGTTTTCCCATTTTGGATGACTTCCCACTTTTCATGACTTCCCACTTTTCATGACGTCCACGTTAGGTGTCTTCAAACTTTGGTAACTTCCAAAGTTTTCCTCACTTCCCACTTTTTCTTGACTTCCAATTTTTTCTTCATTGCCCACTTTTAAGGACTTCCCACTTTTTCTTGATTTCCCACTTTTGATGACTTCCCACTTTCGGCGACTTCCCACTTTTAATGACTTCCCACTTTTTCTTGACTTTCCACTTTTTCTT
Organism: Sanderia malayensis; assembly: GCA_013076295.1. Lineage (NCBI taxonomy): Eukaryota > Metazoa > Cnidaria > Scyphozoa > Semaeostomeae > Pelagiidae > Sanderia > Sanderia malayensis. The sequence goes on along the minus strand of RQOL01000410.1, from coordinate 48,171 downwards.
TACTTCTCATCTTCTTATGACTGCCCAGTTTTGATGGCTTCCCACTTCTTCTTAACTTCCCATTTTTTCTCCACTTCCCACATTTGATGACTTCCCACTTTTCATGATTACCAATTTTGATGACTTCCCACTTTTCATGACTTCCCACTTTTGATAACTTCCAACTTTCGGTGACTTCCCACTTTAGATGACTTCCCACTTTTTCTTGTTTTCCCATTTTGGATGACTTCCCACTTTTCATGACTTCCCACTTTTCATGACGTCCACGTTAGGTGACTTCAAACTTTGGTAACTTCCGAAGTTTTCCTCACTTCCCACTTTTTCTTGACTTCCAATTTTTTCTTCATTGCCCACTTTTAAGGATTTCCCACTTTTTCTTGATTTCCCACTTTTGATGACTTCCCACTTTCGGCGACTTCCCACTTTTAATGACTTCCCACTTTTTCTTGCCTTTCCACTTTTTCTTTACTTCTCATCTTTTTATGACTGCCCAGTTTTGATGGCTTCCCACTTCTTCTTAACTTCCCATTTTTTCTCCACTTCCCACATTTGATGACTTCCCACTTTTCATGATTACCAATTTTGATGACTTCCCACTTTTCATGACCTCCCACTTTTGCTGACTTCCACTTTCGATCACTTGCCACTTTTTCATTACTTCCTATCTTTTTAAGACTGCCCAGTTTTAATGACTTCCCACTTTTGCTTGATTTCCCACTTTTGATGATTTCCCGCTTTTCATGACTTCCCACTTTTGATGATTTTCAACTTTTGATCGCTTCCCACTTCTTCTTAACTTCCCACTTTTTCTTCACTTCCCACATTTGATGACTTCCCACTTTTCATGACTTCCCACTTTTTCTTTACTTCCCACTTTTGATGATTACCAATTTTGATGACTTCCCACTTTTGATGACCTCGCACTTTTGGTGACTTCCACTTTCGATCACTTCCCACTTTTTCTTGTTTTCCCACTTTAAAGAATTCCAACTTTTGATGACTTCCCACTTTTTCTTAAAATCCTATTTTTGGTGACTTCCCACTTGACTTCCCACATTTGATGACTTCCCACTTTTCATGACCCCCCACTTTTGATGACTTCCCACTTTTGATAGCTTCCCACTTTCGGTGACTTCCACTTTAGATGACTTCCCACTTTTTCTTGTTTTCCCAGTTTTGATGACTTAACACTTTTCATGACTTCCCACTTTTGATGACTTCCAAGTTAGGTGACTTCAAACTTTGGTAACTTTCAAAGATTTCCTCACTTCCCCCTTTGTCTTGACTTCCCATTTTTTCTTCACTGCCTACTTTTAAAGACTTCCCACTTTTTCTTCATTTTGCATTTTTGATTATTATCAATTTTAATGACTTGCCACTTTTGATGACCTCCAACTTTCGGTGACTTCCCACTTTTGATGACTTCCCACTTTTTTTTGTTTTCCCACTTTTGATGACCTCCCACTTTTGATGACCTCCCATTTTTGAGGACTTCCATGTCAGGTGACTTCAAACTTTGGTAAGTTCCAAAGTTTTCTCCAATTCCCACTTTTTCTTGACTTCCAATTTTTATCTTCATTGCCCACTTTTAAGGACTTCCCACTTTTTCTTGATTTCACACTTTTGATGACTTCCCACTTTCGGCGACTTCCCACTTTTAATGACTTCCCACTTTTTCTTGACTTTCCACTTTTTCTTTACTTCTCATCTTCTTATGACTGCCCAGTTTTGATGGCTTCCCACTTCTTCTTAACTTCCCATTTTTTCTGCACTTCCCACATTTGATGACTTCCCACTTTTGATGATTACCAATTTTGATGACTTCCCACTTTTGATGACCTCGCACTTTTGGTGACTTCCACTTTTGATCACTTCCCACCTTTTCTTGTTTTCCCACTTTAAAGAATTCCAACTTTTGATGACTTCCCACTTCTTCTTAAAATCCTATTTTTGGTGACTTCCCACTTGAATTCCCACATTTGATGACTTCCCACTTTTCATGACCCCCCACTTTTTATGACTTCCCACTTTTGATAACTTCACACTTTCGGTGACTTCCACTTTAGATGACTTCCCACTTTTTCTTGTTTTCCCACTTTTGATGACGTCGCACTTTTGGTGACTTCCACTTTCGATCACTTCCCACTTTTTCATTACTTCCTATCTTTTTATGACTGCCCAGTTTTAATGACTTCCCACTTTTGCTTGATTTCCCACTTTTGATGATTTCCCGCTTTTCATGACTTCCCACTTTTGATGATTTTCAACTTTTGATCGCTTCCCACTTCTTCTTAACTTCCCATTTTTTCTTCATTTCCCACATTTGATGACTTCCCACTTTTCATGACTTCCCACTTTTCATGACGTCCACGTTAGGTGACTTCAAACTTTGGTAACTTCCAAAGTTTTCCTCACTTCCCACTTTTTCTTGACTTCCAATTTTTTCTTCATTGCCCACTTTTAAGGACTTCCCACTTTTTCTTGATTTCCCACTTTTGATGACTTCCCACTTTCAGCGACTTCCCACTTTTAATGACTTCCCACTTTTTCTTGACTTTCCACCTTTTCTTTACTTCTCATCTTCTTATGACTGCCCAGTTTTGATGGCTTCCCACTTCTTCTTAACTTCCCATTTTTTCTCCACTTCCCACATTTGATGACTTCCCACTTTTCATGATTACCAATTTTGATGACTTCCCACTTTTGATGACCTCCCACTTTTGCTGACTTCCATTTTAGATGACTTCCCACTTTTTCTTGTTTTCCCACTTTAAAGAATTCCAACTTTTGATGACTTCCCACTTTTTCTTAAAATCCTATTTTGGTGACTTCCCACTTGACTTCCCACATTTGATGACTTCCCACTTTTCATGACCCCCCACTTTTGATGACTTCCCACTTTTGATAACTTCCCACTTTCGGTGACTTCCATTTTAGATGACTTCTCACTTTTTCTTGTTTTCCCAGTTTTGATGACTTCCCACTTTTCATGACTTCCCACTTTTGATGACTTCCCACTTTTCATGACTTCCCACATTTCATGACGTCCACGTTAGGTGACTTCAAACTTTGGTAACTTCCAAAGTTTTCCTCACTTCCCACTTTTTCTTGACTTCCAATTTTTTTCTTCATTGCCCACTTTTAAGGACTTCCCACTTTTTCTTGATTTCCCACTTTTGATGACTTCCCACTTTCGGCGACTTCCCACTTTTAATGACTTCCCACTTTTTCTTGACTTTCCACTTTTTCTTTACTTCTCATCTTCTTATGACTGCCCAGTTTTGATGGCTTCCCACTTCTTCTTAACTTCCCAATTTTTCTCCACTTCCCACATTTGATGACTTCCCACTTTTCATGATTACCAATTTTGATGACTTCCCACTTTTGATGACCTCCCACTTTTGCTGACTTCCACTTTCGATCACTTCCCACTTTTTCTTGTTTTCCCACTTTAACGAATTCCAACTTTTGCTGACTTCCCACTTTTTTTTAAAATCCCATTTTTGCTGACTTCGCACTTGACTTCCCACATTTGATGACATCCCACTTTTCATGACATCCCACTTTTGATAACTTCCAACTTTCGGTGACTTCCCACTTTAGATGACTTCCCACTTTTTCTTGTTTTTCCCATTTTGGATGACTTCCCACTTTTCATGACTTCCCACTTTTCATGACGTCCACGTTAGGTGACTTCAAACTTTGGTAACTTCCAAAGTTTTCCTCACTTCCCACTTTTTCTTGACTTCCAATTTTTTCTTCATTGCCCACTTTTAAGGACTTCCCACTTTTTCTTGATTTCCCACTTTTGATGACTTCCCACTTTCAGCGACTTCCCACTTTTAATGACTTCCCACTTTTTCTTGACTTTCCACTTTTTCTTTACTTCTCATCTTCTTATGACTGCCCAGTTTTGATGGCTTCCCACTTCTTCTTAACTTCCCATTTTTCTCCACTTCCCACATTTGATGACTTCCCACTTTTCATGATTACCAATTTTGATGACTTCCCACTTTTTATGACCTCCCACTTTTGCTGACTTCCACTTTCGATCACTTCCCACTTTTTCTTGTTTTCCCACTTTTAATGACTTCCCACTTTTTCTTGACTTTCCACTTTTTCTCCACTTCCCACATTTGATGACTTCCCACTTTTCATGATTACCAATTTTGATGACTTCCCACTTTTCATGACTTCCCACTTTTGATAACTTCCAACTTTCGGTGACTTCCCACTTTAGATGACTTCCCACTTTTTCTTGTTTTCCCATTTTGGATGACTTCCCACTTTCATGACTTCCCACTTTTCATGACGTCCACGTTAGGTGACTTCAAACTTTGGTAACTTCCGAAGTTTTCCTCACTTCCCACTTTTTCTTGACTTCCAATTTTTTCTTCATTGCCCACTTTTAAGGATTTCCCACTTTTTCTTGATTTCCCACTTTTGATGACTTCCCACTTTCGGCGACTTCCCACTTTTAATGACTTCCCACTTTTTCTTGCCTTTCCACTTTTTCTTTACTTCTCATCTTTTTATGACTGCCCAGTTTTGATGGCTTCCCACTTCTTCTTAACTTCCCATTTTTTCTCCACTTCCCACATTTGATGACTTCCCACTTTTCATGATTACCAATTTTGATGACTTCCCACTTTTCATGACCTCCCACTTTTGCTGACTTCCACTTTCGATCACTTGCCACTTTTTCATTACTTCCTATCTTTTTAAGACTGCCCAGTTTTAATGACTTCCCACTTTTGCTTGATTTCCCACTTTTGATGATTTCCCGCTTTTCATGACTTCCCACTTTTGATGATTTTCAACTTTTGATCGCTTCCCACTTCTTCTTAACTTCCCATTTTTTCTTCACTTCCCACATTTGATGACTTCCCACTTTTCAAGACTTCCCACTTTTTCTTTACTTCCCACTTTTGATGATTACCAATTTTGATGACTTCCCACTTTTGATGACCTCGCACTTTTGGTGACTTCCACTTTCGATCACTTCCCACTTTTTCTTGTTTTCCCACTTTAAAGAATTCCAACTTTTGATGACTTCCCACTTTTTCTTAAAATCCTATTTTTGGTGACTTCCCACTTGACTTCCCACATTTGATGACTTCCCACTTTTCATGACCCCCCACTTTTGATGACTTCCCACTTTTGATAGCTTCCCACTTTCGGTGACTTCCACTTTAGATGACTTCCCACTTTTTCTTGTTTTCCCAGTTTTGATGACTTAACACTTTTCATGACTTCCCACTTTTGATGACTTCCAAGTTAGGTGACTTCAAACTTTGGTAACTTTCAAAGATTTCCTCACTTCCCCCTTTGTCTTGACTTCCCATTTTTTCTTCACTGCCTACTTTTAAAGACTTCCCACTTTTTCTTCATTTTGCATTTTTGATTATTATCAATTTTAATGACTTGCCACTTTTGATGACCTCCAACTTTCGGTGACTTCCCACTTTTGATGACTTCCCACTTTTTTTTGTTTCCCACTTTTGATGACCTCCCACTTTTGATGACCTCCCATTTTTGAGGACTTCCATGTTAGGTGACTTCAAACTTTGGTAAGTTCCAAAGTTTTCTCCAATTCCCACTTTTTCTTGACTTCCAATTTTTATCTTCATTGCCCACTTTTAAGGACTTCCCACTTTTTCTTGATTTCACACTTTTGATGACTTCCCACTTTCGGCGACTTCCCACTTTTAATGACTTCCCACTTTTTCTTGACTTTCCACTTTTTCTTTACTTCTCATCTTCTTATGACTGCCCAGTTTTGATGGCTTCCCACTTCTTCTTAACTTCCCATTTTTTCTCCACTTCCCACATTTGATGACTTCCGACTTTTGATGATTACCAATTTTGATGACTTCCCACTTTTGATGACGTCGCACTTTTGGTGACTTCCACTTTCGATCACTTCCCACTTTTTCATTACTTCCTATCTTTTTATGACTGCCCAGTTTTAATGACTTCCCACTTTTGCTTGATTTCCCACTTTTGATGATTTCCCGCTTTTCATGACTTCCCACTTTTGATGATTTTCAACTTTTGATCGCTTCCCACTTCTTCTTAACTTCCCATTTTTTCTTCACTTCCCACATTTGATGACTTCCCACTTTTCATGACTTCCCACTTTTCCTGACTTCCCACTTTTGATGATTACCAATTTTGATGACTTCCCACTTTTGATGACCTCGCACTTTTGGTGACTTCCACTTTCGATCACTTCCCACTTTTTCTTGTTTTCCCACTTTAAAGAATTCCAACTTTTGATGACTTCCCACTTTTTCTTAAAATCCTATTTTTGGTGACTTCCCACTTGACTTCCCACCTTTGATGACTTCCCACTTTTCATAACCCCCCACTTTTGATGACTTCCCACTTTTGATAACTTCCCACTTTCGGTGACTTCCACTTTAGATGTCTTCCCACTTTTTCTTGTTTCCCAGTTTTGATGACTTCCCACTTTTCATGACTTCCCACTTTTGATGACTTCCATGTTAGGTGACTTCAAACTTTGGTAAGTTCCAAAGTTTTCTCCAATTCCCACTTTATCTTGACTTCCAATTTTTATCTTCATTGCCCACTTTTAAGGACTTCCCACTTTTTCTTGATTTCACACTTTTGATGACTTCCCACTTTCGGCGACTTCCCACTTTTAATGACTTCCCACTTTTTCTTGACTTTCCACTTTTTCTTTACTTCTCATCTTCTTATGACTGCCCAGTTTTGATGGCTTCCCACTTCTTCTTAACTTCCCATTTTTTCTCCACTTCCCACATATGATGACTTCCGACTTTTGATGATTACCAATTTTGATGACTTCCCACTTTTGATGACCTCGCACTTTTGGTGACTTCCACTTTCGATCACTTCCCACTTTTTCTTGTTTTCCCACTTTAAAGAATTCCAACTTTTGATGACTTCCCACTTTTTCTTAAAATCCTATTTTTGGTGACTTCCCACATTTGATGACTTTCCACTTTTCATGACCCCCCACTTTTGATGACTTCCCACTTTTGATAACTTCCCACTTTCGGTGACTTCGACTTTAGATGACTTCCCACTTTTTCTTGTTTTCCCAGTTTTGATGACTTCCCACTTTTCCTGACTTCCCACTTTTGATGACTTCCACGTTAGGTGACTTCAAACTTTGGTAACTTCCAAAGATTTCCTCACTTCCCCCTTTGTCTTGACTTCCCATTTTTTCTTCACTGCCTACTTTTAAAGACTTCCCACTTTTTCTTCATTTCCCACTTTTGATGACTTCCCACTTTCGGCGACTTCCCACTTTTAATGACTTCCCACTTTTTCTTGACTTTCCACTTTTTCTTTACTTCTCATCTTCTTATGACTGCCCAGTTTTGATGGCTTCCCACTTCTTCTTAACTTCCCATTTTTTCTCCACTTCCCACATATGATGACTTCCGACTTTTGATGATTACCAATTTTGATGACTTCCCACTTTTGATGACCTCGCACTTTTGGTGACTTCCACTTTCGATCACTTCCCACTTTTTCTTGTTTTCCCACTTTAAAGAATTCCAACTTTTGATGACTTCCCACTTTTTCTTAAAATCCTATTTTTGGTGACTTCCCACATTTGATGACTTTCCACTTTTCATGACCCCCCACTTTTGATGACTTCCCACTTTTGATAACTTCCCACTTTCGGTGACTTCGACTTTAGATGACTTCCCACTTTTTCTTGTTTTCCCAGTTTTGATGACTTCCCACTTTTCCTGACTTCCCACTTTTGATGACTTCCACGTTAGGTGACTTCAAACTTTGGTAACTTCCAAAGATTTCCTCACTTCCCCCTTTGTCTTGACTTCCCATTTTTTCTTCACTGCCTACTTTTAAAGACTTCCCACTTTTTCTTCTTTTTGCATTTTTGATTATTACCAATTTTAATGACTTGCCACTTTTGATGACCTCCAACTTTCGGTGACTTCCCACTTTAGATGACTTCCCACTTTTTCTTGTTTTTCCCATTTTGGATGACTTCCCACTTTTCATGACTTCCCACTTTTCATGACGTCCACGTTAGGTGACTTCAAACTTTGGTAACTTCCAAAGTTTTCCTCACTTCCCACTTTTTCTTGACTTCCAATTTTTTCTTCATGGCCCACTTTTAAGGACTTCCCACTTTTTCTTGATTTCCCACTTTTGATGACTTCCCACTTTCAGCGACTTCCCACTTTTAATCACTTCCCACTTTTTCTTGACTTTCCACTTTTTCTTTACTTCTCATCTTCTTATGACTGCCCAGTTTTGATGGCTTCCCACTTCTTCTTAACTTCCCATTTTTTCTCCACATCCCACATTTGATGACTTCCCACTTTTTCTTAAAATCCTATTTTTGGTGTCTTCCCACTTGACTTCCCACATTTGTTGACTTCCCACTTTTCATGACCCCCCACTTTTGATGACTTCCCACTTTTGATAACTTCCCACTTTCGGTGACTTCCATTTTAGATGACTTCCCACTTTTTCTTGTTTTCCCAGTTTTGATGACTTCCCACTTTTCATGACTTCCCACTTTTGATGACTTCCCACTTTTCATGACTTCCCACTTTTCATGACGTCCACGTTAGGTGACTTCAAACTTTGGTAACTTCCAAAGTTTTCCTCACTTCCCACTTTTTCTTGACTTCCAATTTTTTCTTCATTGCCCACTTTTAAGGACTTCCCACTTTTTCTTGATTTCCCACTTTTGATGACTTCCCACTTTCGGCGACTTCCCACTTTTAATGACTTCCCACTTTTTCTTGACTTTCCACTTTTTCTTTACTTCTCATCTTCTTATGAATGCCCAGTTTTGATGGCTTCCCACTTCTTCTTAACTTCCCATTTTTTCTCCACTTCCCACTTTTGATGACCTCCCACTTTTGCTGACTTCCACTTTCGATCACTTCCCACTTTTTCTTGTTTTCCCACTTTAACGAATTCCAACTTTTGCTGACTTCCCACTTTTTTTTAAAATCCCATTTTTGCTGACTTCGCACTTGACTTCCCACATTTGATGACATCCCACTTTTCATGACATCCCACTTTTGATAACTTCCAACTTTCGGTGACTTCCCACTTTAGATGACTTCCCACTTTTTCTTGTTTTTCCCATTTTGGATGACTTCCCACTTTTCATGACTTCCCACTTTTCATGACGTCCACGTTAGGTGACTTCAAACTTTGGTAACTTCCAAAGTTTTCCTCACTTCCCACTTTTTCTTGACTTCCAATTTTTTCTTCATTGCCCACTTTTAAGGACTTCCCACTTTTTCTTGATTTCCCACTTTTGATGACTTCCCACTTTCAGCGACTTCCCACTTTTAATGACTTCCCACTTTTTCTTGACTTTCCACTTTTTCTTTACTTCTCATCTTCTTATGACTGCCCAGTTTTGATGGCTTCCCACTTCTTCTTAACTTCCCATTTTTTCTCCACTTCCCACATTTGATGACTTCCCACTTTTCATGATTACCAATTTTGATGACTTCCCACTTTTGATGACCTCCCACTTTTGATGACTTCCATTTTAGATGACTTCCCACTTTTTCTTGTTTTCCCACTTTAAAGAATTCCAACTTTTGATGACTTCCCACTTTTTCCTAAAATCCTATTTTTGGTGACTTCCCACTTGACTTCCCACATTTGATGACTTCCCACTTTTCATGACCCCCCACTTTTGATGACTTCCCACTTTTGATAACTTCCCACTTTCGGTGACTTCCATTTTAGATGACTTCCCACTTTTTCTTGTTTTCCCAGTTTTGATGACTTCCCACTTTTCATGACTTCCCACTTTTGATGACTTCCCACTTTTCATGACTTCCCACTTTTCATGACGTCCACGTTAGGTGACTTCAAACTTTGGTAACTTCCAAAGTTTTCCTCACTTCCCACTTTTTCTTGACTTCCAATTTTTTCTTCATTGCCCACTTTTAAGGACTTCCCACTTTTTCTTGATTTCCCACTTTTGATGACTTCCCACTTTCGGCGACTTCCCACTTTTAATGACTTCCCACTTTTTCTTGACTTTCCACTTTTTCTTTACTTCTCATCTTCTTATGACTGCCCAGTTTTGATGGCTTCCCACTTCTTCTTAACTTCCCAATTTTTCTCCACTTCCCACATTTGATGACTTCCCACTTTTCATGATTACCAATTTTGATGACTTCCCACTTTTGATGACCTCCCACTTTTGCTGACTTCCACTTTCGATCACTTCCCACTTTTTCTTGTTTTCCCACTTTAACGAATTCCAACTTTTGCTGACTTCCCACTTTTTTTTAAAATCCCATTTTTGCTGACTTCGCACTTGACTTCCCACATTTGATGACATCCCACTTTTCATGACATCCCACTTTTGATAACTTCCAACTTTCGGTGACTTCCCACTTTAGATGACTTCCCACTTTTTCTTGTTTTTCCCATTTTGGATGACTTCCCACTTTTCATGACTTCCCACTTTTCATGACGTCCACGTTAGGTGACTTCAAACTTTGGTAACTTCCAAAGTTTTCCTCACTTCCCACTTTTTCTTGACTTCCAATTTTTTCTTCATTGCCCACTTTTAAGGACTTCCCACTTTTTCTTGATTTCCCACTTTTGATGACTTCCCACTTTCAGCGACTTCCCACTTTTAATGACTTCCCACTTTTTCTTGACTTTCCACCTTTTCTTTACTTCTCATCTTCTTATGACTGCCCAGTTTTGATGGCTTCCCACTTCTTCTTAACTTCCCATTTTTTCTCCACTTCCCACATTTGATGACTTCCCACTTTTCATGATTACCAATTTTGATGACTTCCCACTTTTGATGACCTCCCACTTTTGCTGACTTCCATTTTAGATGACTTCCCACTTTTTCTTGTTTTCCCACTTTAAAGAATTCCAACTTTTGATGACTTCCCACTTTTTCTTAAAATCCTATTTTTGGTGACTTCCCACTTGACTTCCCACATTTGATGACTTCCCACTTTTCATGACCCCCACTTTTGATGACTTCCCACTTTTGATAACTTCCCACTTTCGGTGACTTCCATTTTAGATGACTTCCCACTTTTTCTTGTTTTCCCAGTTTTGATGACTTCCCACTTTTCATGACTTCCCACTTTTGATGACTTCCCACTTTTCATGACTTCCCACTTTTCATGACGTCCACGTTAGGTGACTTCAAACTTTGGTAACTTCCAAAGTTTTCCTCACTTCCCACTTTTTCTTGACTTCCAATTTTTTCTTCATTGCCCACTTTTAAGGACTTCCCACTTTTTCTTGATTTCCCACTTTTGATGACTTCCCACTTTCGGCGACTTCCCACTTTTAATGACTTCCCACTTTTTCTTGACTTTCCACTTTTTCTTTACTTCTCATCTTCTTATGACTGCCCAGTTTTGATGGCTTCCCACTTCTTCTTAACTTCCCAATTTTTCTCCACTTCCCACATTTGATGACTTCCCACTTTTCATGATTACCAATTTTGATGACTTCCCACTTTTTATGACCTCCCACTTTTGCTGACTTCCACTTTCGATCACTTCCCACTTTTTCTTGTTTTCCCACTTTTAATGACTTCCCACTTTTTCTTGACTTTCCACTTTTTCTCCACTTCCCACATTTGATGACTTTCCACTTTTCATGATTACCAATTTTGATGACTTCCCACTTTTGATGACCTCCCACTTTTGCTGACTTCCACTTTCGATCACTTCCCACTTTTTCATTACTTCCTATCTTTTTAAGACTGCCCAGTTTTAATGACTTCCCACTTTTGCTTGATTTCCCACTTTTGATGACTTCCCGCTTTTCATGACTTCCCACTTTTGATGATTTTCAACTTTTGATCGCTTCCCACTTCTTCTTAACTTCCCATTTTTTCTTCACTTCCCACATTTGATGACTTCCCATATTTCATGACTTCCCACTTTTTCTTTACTTCCCACTTTTGATGATTACCAATTTTGATGACTTCCCACTTTTGATGACCTCGCACTTTTGGTGACTTCCACTTTCGATCACTTCCCACTTTTTCTTGTTTTCCCACTTTAAAGAATTCCAACTTTTGATGACTTCCCACTTTTTCTTAAAATCCTATTTTTGGTGACTTCCCACTTGACTTCCCACATTTGATGACTTCCCACTTTTCATGACCCCCACTTTTGATGACTTCCCACTTTTGATAACTTCCCACTTTCGGTGACTTCCACTTTAGATGACTTCCCACTTTTTCTTGTTTTCCCAGTTTTGATGACTTCCCACTTTTCATGACTTCCCACTTTTGATGACTTCCAAGTTAGGTGACTTCAAACTTTGGTAACTTTCAAAGATTTCCTCACTTCCCCTTTGTCTTGACTTCCCATTTTTTCTTCACTGCCTACTTTTAAAGACTTCCCACTTTTTCTTCATTTTGCATTTTGATTATTACCAATTTTAATGACTTGCCACTTTTGATGACCTCCAACTTTCGGTGACTTCCCACTTTTGATGACTTCCCACTTTTTTTGTTTTCCCACTTTTGATGACCTCCCACTTTTGATGACCTCCCATTTTTGAGGACTTCCATGTTAGGTGACTTCAAACTTTGGTAAGTTCCAAAGTTTTCTCCAATTCCCACTTTTTCTTGACTTCCAATTTTTATCTTCATTGCCCACTTTTAAGGACTTCCCACTTTTTCTTGACTTTCCACTTTTTCTTTACTTCTCATCTTCTTATGACTGCCCAGTTTTGATGGCTTCCCACTTCTTCTTAACTTCCCATTTTTTCTCCACTTCCCACATTTGATGACTTCCGACTTTTGATGATTACCAATTTTGATGACTTCCCACTTTTGATGACCTCGCACTTTTGGTGACTTCCACTTTCGATCACTTCCCACTTTTTCATTACTTCCTATCTTTTTAAGACTGCCCAGTTTTAATGACTTCCCACTTTTGTTTGATTTCCCACTTTTGATCACTTCCCACATTTGATGACTTCCCACTTTTCATGACTTCCCACTTTTTCTTTACTTCCCACTTTTGATGATTACCAATTTTGATGACTTCCCACTTTTGACGACCTCGCACTTTTGGTGACTTCCACTTTCGATCACTTCCCACTTTTTCTTGTTTTCCCACTTTAAAGAATTCCAACTTTTGATGACTTCCCACTTTTTCTTAAAATCCTATTTTTGGTGACTTCCCACTTGACTTCCCACATTTGATGACTTCCCACTTTTCATGACCCCCCACTTTTGATGACTTCCCACTTTTGATAACTTCCCACTTTCGGTGACTTCCACTTTAGATGACTTCCCACGTTTTCTTGTTTTCCCAGTTTTGATGACTTCCCACTTTTCATGACTTCCCACTTTTGATGACTTCCAAGTTAGGTGACTTCAAACTTTGGTAACTTTCAAAGATTTCCTCACTTCCCCCTTTGTCTTGACTTCCCATTTTTTCTTCACTGCCTACTTTTAAAGACTTCCCACTTTTTCTTCATTTTGCATTTTTGATTATTACCAATTTTAATGACTTGCCACTTTTGATGACCTCCAACTTTCGGTGACTTCCCACTTTTGATGACTTCCCACTTTTTTTTGTTTCCCACTTTTGATGACCTCCCACTTTTCATGACCTCCCATTTTTAAGGACTTCCATGTTAGGTGACTTCAAACTTTGGTAAGTTCCAAAGTTTTCTCCAATTCCCACTTTTTCTTGACTTCCAATTTTTATCTTCATTGCCCACTTTTAAGGACTTCCCACTTTTTCTTGATTTCACACTTTTGATGACTTCCCACTTTCGGCGACTTCCACTTTTAATGACTTCCCACTTTTTCTTGACTTTCCACTTTTTCTTTACTTCTCATCTTCTTATGACTGCCCAGTTTTGATGGCTTCCCACTTCTTCTTAACTTCCCATTTTTTCTCCACTTCCCACATTTGATGACTTCCGACTTTTGATGATTACCAATTTTGATGACTTCCCACTTTTGATGACTCGCACTTTTGGTGACTTCCACTTTCGATCACTTCCCACTTTTTCTTGTTTTCCCACTTCAAAGAATTCCAACTTTTGATGACTTCCCACTTTTTCTTAAAATCCTATTTTTGGTGACTTCCACATTTGATGACTTCCCATTTTTCATGACCCCCCACTTTTCATGACTTCCCACTTTTGATAACTTCCCACTTTCGGTGACTTCCACTTTAGTTGACTTCCCACTTTTTCTTGTTTTCCCAGTTTTGATGACTTCCCACTTTTCCTGACTTCCCACTTTTGATGACTTCCACGTTAGGTGACTTCAAACTTTGGTAACTTCCAAAGATTTCCTCACTTCCCCCTTTGTCTTGACTTCCCATTTTTCTGCACTGCCTACTTTTAAAGACTTCCCACTTTTCTTCATTTTGCATTTTTGATTATTACCAATTTTAATGACTTGCCACTTTTGATGACCTCCAACTTTCGGTGACTTCCCACTTTAGATGACTTCCCACTTTTTCTTGTTTTCTCATTTTGGATGACTTCCCACTTTTCATGACTTCCCACTTTTCATGACGTCCACGTTAGGTGACTTCAAACTTTGGTAACTTCCAAAGTTTTCCTCACTTCCCACTTTTTCTTGACTTCAAATTTTTTCTTCATTGCCCACTTTTAAGGACTTCCCACTTTTTCTTGATTTCCCACTTTTGATGACTTCCCACTTTCGGCGACTTCCCACTTTTAATGACTTCCCACTTTTTCTTGACTTTCCACTTTTTCTTTACTTCTCATCTTTTTATGACTGCCCAGTTTTGATGGCTTCCCATTTCTTCTTAACTTCCCATTTTTTCTCCACTTCCCACATTTGATGACTTCCCACTTTTCATGACTTCAAACTTTTTCTTTACTTCCCACTTTTGATGATTACCAATTTTGATGACTTCCCACTTTTGATGACCTCGCACTTTTGGTGACTTCCACTTTAGTTGACTTCCCACTTTTTCTTGTTTTCCCAGTTTTGATGACTTCCCACTTTTCCTGACTTCCCACTTTTGATGACTTCCACGTTAGGTGACTTCAAACTTTGGTAACTTCCAAAGATTTCCTCACTTCCCCCTTTGTCTTGACTTCCCATTTTTTCTGCACTGCCTACTTTTAAAGACTTCCCACTTTTCTTCATTTTGCATTTTTGATTATTACCAATTTTAATGACTTGCCACTTTTGATGACCTCCAACTTTCGGTGACTTCCCACTTTAGATGACTTCCCACTTTTTCTTGTTTTCTCATTTTGGATGACTTCCCACTTTTCATGACTTCCACTTTTCATGACGTCCACGTTAGGTGACTTCAAACTTTGGTAACTTCCAAAGTTTTCCTCACTTCCCACTTTTTCTTGACTTCAATTTTTTCTTCATTGCCCACTTTTAAGACTTCCCACTTTTTCTTGATTTCCCACTTTTGATGACTTCCCACTTTCGGCGACTTCCCACTTTTAATGACTTCCCACTTTTTCTTGACTTTCCACTTTTTCTTTACTTCTCATCTTTTTATGACTGCCCAGTTTTGATGGCTTCCCATTTCTTCTTAACTTCCCATTTTTTCTCCACTTCCCACATTTGATGACTTCCCACTTTTCATGACTTCAAACTTTTTCTTTACTTCCCACTTTTGATGATTACCAATTTTGATGACTTCCCACTTTTGATGACCTCGCACTTTTGGTGACTTCCACTTTCGATCACTTCCCACTTTTTCTTGTTTTCCCACTTTAAAGAATTCCAACTTTTGATGACTTCCCACTTTTTCTTAAATCCTATTATTGGTGACTTCCCACTTGACTTCCCACATTGATGACTTCCCACTTTTCATGACCCCCCACTTTTGATGACTTCCCACTTTTGATAACTTCCCACTTTCGGTGACTTCCACTTTTCATGACTTCCCACTTTTCATGACGTCCACGTTAGGTGACTTCAAACTTTGGTAACTTCCAAAGTTTTCCTCACTTCCCACTTTTTCTTGACTTCCAATTTTATTCTTCATTGCCCACTTTTAATGACTTCCCACTTTTTCTTGCCTTTCCACTTTTTCTTTACTTCTCATCTTTTTATGACTGCCCAGTTTTGATGGCTTCCCACTTCTTCTTAACTTCCCATTTTTCTCCACTTCCACATTTGATGACTTCCCACTTTTCATGATTACCAATTTGATGACTTCCCACTTTTGATGACCTCCCACTTTTGCTGACTTCCACTTTCGATCACTTCCCACTTTTTCATTACTTCTATCTTTTTAAGACTGCCCATTTTAATGACTTCCCACTTTTGCTTGATTTCCCACTTTTGATGATTTCCCGCTTTTCATGACTTCCCACTTTTGATGATTTTCAAATTTTGATCGTTCCACTTCTTCTTAACTTCCCATTTTTTCTTCACTTCCCACATTTGATGACTTCCCACTTTTCATGACTTCCCACTTTTTCTTTAATTCCCACTTTTGATGATTACCAATTTTGATGACTTCCCACTTTTGATGACCTCGCACTTTTGGTGACTTCCACTTTCGATCACTTCCCACTTTTTCTTGTTTTCCCACTTTAAAGAATTCCAACTTTTGATGACTTCCCACTTTTTCTTAAAATCCTATTTTTGGTGACTTCCCACTTGACTTCCCACATTTGATGACTTCCCACTTTTCATGACCCCCCACTTTTGATGACTTCCCACTTTTGATAACTTCCCACTTTCGGTGACTTCCACTTTAGATGACTTCCCACTTTTTCTTGTTTTCCCAGTTTTGATGACTTCCCACTTTTGATGACTTCCAAGTTAGGTGACTTCAAACTTTGGTAACTTTCAAAGATTTCCTCACTTCCCCCTTTGTCTTGACTTCATATTTTTTCCTCACTGCCTACTTTTAAAGACTTCCCACTTTTTCTTCATTTTGCATTTTTGATTATTACCAATTTTAATGACTTGCCACTTTTGATGACCTCCAACTTTCGGTGACTTCCAACTTTTGATGACTTCCCACTTTTTTTTGTTTTCCCACTTTTGATGACCTCCCACTTTTCATGACTTCCCACTTTTGATGACTTCCAAGTTAGGTGACTTCAAACTTTGGTAACTTTCAAAGATTTCCTCACTTCCCCCTTTGTCTTGACTTCATATTTTTTCCTCACTGCCTACTTTTAAAGACTTCCCACTTTTTCTTCATTTTGCATTTTTGATTATTACCAATTTTAATGAATTGCCACTTTTGATGACCTCCAACTTTCGGTGACTTCCAACTTTTGATGACTTCCCACTTTTTTTTGTTTTCCCACTTTTGATGACCTCCCAATTTTCATGACCTCCCATTTTTGAGGACTTCCATGTTAGGTGACTTCAAACTTTGGTAAGTTCCAAAGTTTTCTCCAATTCCCACTTTTTCTTGACTTCCAATTTTTTCTTCATTGCCCACTTTTAAGGACTTCCACTTTTTGTTGATTTCCCACTTTTGATGACTTCCCACTTTCGGCGACTTCCCACTTTTAGTGACTTCCCACTGTTTCTTGCCTTTCCACTTTTTCTTTACTTCTCATCTTTTATGACTGCCCAGTTTTGATGGCTTCCCACTTCTTCTTACTTCCCATTTTTTCTCCACTTCCCACATTTGATGACTTCCCACTTTTCATGATTACCAATTTTGATGACTTCCCACTTTTGATGACCTCCCACTTTTGCTGACTTCCACTTTCGATCACTTCCCACTTTTTCATTACTTCCTATCTTTTTAAGACTGCCCAGTTTTAATGACTTCCCACTTTTGCTTGATTTCCCACTTTTGATGATTTCCCGCTTTTCATGACTTCCCACTTTTGATGATTTTCAAATATTGATCGCTTCCCACTTCTTCTTAACTTCCCATTTTTTCTTCACTTCCCACATTTGATGACTTCCCACTTTTCATGACTTCCCACTTTTTCTTTACTTCCCACTTTTGTTGATTACCAATTTTGATGACTTCCCACTTTTGATGACCTCGCACTTTTGGTGACTTCCACTTTCGATCACTTCCCACTTTTTCTTGCTTTCTTACTTTAAAGAATTCCAACTTTTGATGACTTCCCACTTTTTCTTAAAATCCTATTTTTGGTGACTTCCCACTTGACTTCCCACATTTGATGACTTCCCACTTTTCATGACCCCCCACTTTTGATGACTTCCCACTTTTGATAACTTCCCACTTTCGGTGATTTCCACTTTAGATGACTTCCCACTTTTTCTTGTTTTCCCAGTTTTGATGACTTCCCACTTTTCATGACTTCCCACTTTTGATGACTTCCAAGTTAGGTGTCTTCAAACTTTGGTAACTTTCAAAGATTTCCTCACTTCCCCCTTTGTCTTGACTTCATATTTTTTCCTCACTGCCTACTTTTAAAGACTTCCCACTTTTTCTTCATTTTGCATTTTTGATTATTACCAATTTTAATGACTTGCCACTTTTGATGACCTCCAACTTTCGGTGACTTCCAACTTTTGATGACTTCCCACTTTTTTTTGTTTTCCCACTTTTGATGACCTCCCACTTTTCATGACCTCCCATTTTTGAGGACTTCCATGTTAGGTGACTTCAAACTTTGGTAAGTTCCAAAGTTTTCTCCAATTCCCACTTTTTCTTGACTTCCAATTTTTTCTTCATTGCCCACTTTTAAGGACTTCCCACTTTTTCTTGATTTCCCACTTTTGATGACTTCCCACTTTCGGCGACTTCCCACTTTTAATGACTTCCCACTTTTTCTTGACTTTCCACTTTTCTTTACCTCTCATCTTCTTATGACTGCCCAGTTTTGATGGCTTCCCACTTCTTCTTAACTTCCCATTTTTTCTCCACTTCCCTTTTTCTCACTTTTTTTTTAAATCCCATTTTTGGTGACTTCGCACTTGACTTCCCACATTTGATGACTTCCCACTTTTCATGACTTCCCACTTTTGATAACTTCCAACTTTCGGTGACTTCCCACTTTAGATGACTTCCCACTTTTTCTTGTTTTCCCATTTTGGATGACTTCCCACTTTTCATGACTTCCCACTTTTCATGACGTCCACGTTAGGTGACTTCAAACTTTGGTAACTTCCAAAGTTTTCCTCACTTCCCACTTTTTCTTGACTTCCAATTTTTTCTTCATTGCCCATTTTTAAGGACTTCCCACTTTTTCTTGATTTCCCACTTTTGATGACTTCCCACTTTCGGCGACTTCCCACTTTTAATGACTTCCCACTTTTTCTTGACTTTCCACTTTTTCTTTACTTCTCATCTTCTTATGACTGCCCAGTTTTGATGGCTTCCCACTTCTTCTTAACTTCCCATTTTTTCTCCACTTCCCACATTTGATGACTTCCCACTTTTCATGATTACCAATTTTGATGACTTCCCACTTTTCATGACTTCCCACTTTTGATAACTTCCAACTTTCGGTGACTTCCCACTTTAGATGACTTCCCACTTTTTCTTGTTTTCCCATTTTGGATGACTTCCCACTTTTCATGACTTCCCACTTTTCATGACGTCCACGTTAGGTGACTTCAAACTTTGGTAACTTCCCAAGTTTTCCTCACTTCCCACTTTTTCTTGACTTCCAATTTTTTCTTCATTGCCCACTTTTAAGGACTTCCCACTTTTTCTTGATTTCCCACTTTTGATGACTTCCCACTTTCGGCGACTTCCCACTTTTCATGACCTCCCACTTTTGCTGACTTCCACTTTCGATCACTTCCCACTTTTTCATTACTTCCTATCTTTTTAAGACTGCCCAGTTTTAATGACTTCCCACTTTTGCTTGATTTCCCACTTTTGATGATTTCCCGCTTTTCATGACTTCCCACTTTTGATGATTTTCAACTTTTGATCGCTTCCCACTTCTTCTTAACTTCCCATTTTTTCTTCACTTCCCACATTTGAAGACTTCCCACTTTTCATGACTTCCCACTTTTTCTTTACTTCCCACTTTTGATGATTACCAATTTTGATGACTTCCACTTTTCATGACCTCGCACTTTTGGTGACTTCCACTTTCGATCACTTCCCACTTTTTCTTGTTTTCCCACTTTAAAAAGAATTCCAACTTTTGATGACTTCCCACTTTTTCTTAAAATCCTCTTTTTGGTGACTTCCCACTTGACTTCCCACATTTGATGACTTCCCACTTTTCATGACCCCCCACTTTTGATGATTCCCACTTTTGATAGCTTCCCACTTTCGGTGACTTCCACTTTAGATGACTTCCCACTTTTTCTTGTTTTCCCAGTTTTGATGACTTCCACTTTTCATGACTTCCCACTTTTGTGACTTCCAAGTTAGGTGACTTCAACTTTGTATTTCAAAGATTTCCTCACTTCCCCTTTGTCTTGACTTCCCATTTTTCTGCACTGCCTACTTTTAAAGACTTCCCACTTTTTCTTCATTTTGCATTTTGATTATTACCAATTTTAATGACTTGCCACTTTTTGATGACCTCCAACTTTCGGTGACTTCCCACTTTGATGACTTCCCACTTTTTTTGTTTTCCCACTTTTGATGACCTCCCACTTTTGATGACCTCCCATTTTTGAGGACTTCCATGTTAGCTTCCCACTTTCGGTGACTTCCACTTTAGATGACTTCCCACTTTTTCTTGTTTTCCCAGTTTTGATGACTTCCCACTTTTCATGACTTCCCACTTTTGATGACTTCCAAGTTAGGTGACTTCAAACTTTGGTAACTTTCAAAGATTTCCTCACTTCCCCCTTTGTCTTGACTTCCCATTTTTTCTGCACTGCCTACTTTTTAAAGACTTCCCACTTTTTCTTCATTTTGCATTTTTGATTATTACCAATTTTAATGACTTGCCACTTTTGATGACCTCCAACTTTCGGTGACTCCCACTTTTGATGACTTCCCACTTTTTTTTGTTTTCCCACTTTTGATGACCTCCCACTTTTGAATGACCTCCCATTTTTGAGGACTTCCATGTTAGGTGACTTCAAACTTTGGTAAGTTCCAAAGTTTTCTCAATTCCCACTTTTTCGTGACTTCCAATTTTTATCTTCATTGCCCACTTTTAAGGACTTCCCACTTTTTCTTGATTTCACACTTTTGATGACTTCCCACTTTCGGCGACTTCCCACTTTTAATGACTTCCCACTTTTTCTTGACTTTCCACTTTTTCTTTACTTCTCATCTTCTTATGACTGGCCCAGTTTTGATGGCTTCCCACTTCTTCTTAACTTCCCATTTTTTTCTCCACTTCCCACATTTGATGACTTCCGACTTTTGATGATTACCAACTTTGATGACTTCCCACTTTTGATGACCTCCCACTTTTGCTGACTTCCACTTTCGATCACTTCCCACTTTTTCATTACTTCCTATCTTTTTAAGACTGCCCAGTTTTAATGACTTCCCACTTTTGCTTGATTTCCCACTTTTGATGATTTCCCGCTTTTCATGACTTCCCACTTTTGATGATTTTCAACTTTTGATCGCTTCCCACTTCTTCTTAACTTCCCATTTTTTCTTCACTTCCCACATTTGATGACTTCCCACTTTTCATGACTTCCCACTTTTTCTTTACTTCCCACTTTTGATGATTACCAATTTTGATGACTTCCCACTTTTTGATGACCTCGCACTTTTGGTGACTTCCACTTTCGATCCACTTCCCATTTTTCTTGTTTTCCCACTT
This sequence comes from Sanderia malayensis, assembly GCA_013076295.1. Taxonomy (NCBI): domain Eukaryota; kingdom Metazoa; phylum Cnidaria; class Scyphozoa; order Semaeostomeae; family Pelagiidae; genus Sanderia; species Sanderia malayensis. The sequence goes on along the minus strand of RQOL01000410.1, from coordinate 26,496 downwards.
TAAAGAATTCCAACTATTGATGACTTCCCACTTTTTCTTAAAATCCTATTTTGGTGACTTCCCACTTGACTTCCCACATTTGATGACTTCCCACTTTTCATGACCCCCCACTTTTGATGACTTCCCCACTTTTGATAACTTCCCACTTTCGGTGACTTCCACTTTAGATGACTTCCCACTTTTTCTTGTTTTCCCAGTTTTGATGACTTCCCACTTTTCATGACTTCCCACTTTTGATGACTTCCATGTTAGGTGACTTCAAACTTTGGTAAGTTCCAAAGTTTTCTCCAATTCCCACTTTATCTTGACTTCCAATTTTTATCTTCATTGCCCACTTTTAAGGACTTCCCACTTTTTCTTGATTTCACACTTTTGATGACTTCCCACTTTCGGCGACTTCCCACTTTTAATGACTTCCCACTTTTTCTTGACTTTCCACTTTTCTTTACTTCTCATCTTCTTATGACTGCCCAGTTTTGATGGCTTCCCACTTCTTCTTAACTTCCCATTTTTTCTCCACTTCCCACATTTGATGACTTCCGACTTTTGATGATTACCAATTTTGATGACTTCCCACTTTTGATTACCTCGCACTTTTGGTGACTTCCACTTTCGATCACTTCCCACTTTTTCATTACTTCCTATCTTTTTAAGACTGCCCAGTTTTAATGACTTCCCACTTTTGCTTGATTTCCCACTTTTGATGATTTCCCCGCTTTTCATGACTTCCCACTTTTGATGATTTTCAACTTTTGATCGCTTCCCCACTTCTTCTTAACTTCCCATTTTTTTCTTCACTTCCCACATTTGATGACTTCCCACTTTTCATGACTTCCCACTTTTTCTTTACTTCCCACTTTTGATGATTACCAATTTTGATGACTTCCCACTTTTGATGACCTCGCACTTTTGGTGACTTCCACTTTCGATCACTTCCCACTTTTTCTTGTTTTCCCACTTTAAAGAATTGCAACTATTGATGACTTCCCACTTTTTCTTAAAATCCTATTTTTGGTGACTTCCCACTTGACTTCCCACATTTGATGACTTCCCACTTTCATGACCCCCCACTTTTGATGACTTCCCACTTTTGATAACTTCCCACTTTCGGTGACTTCCACGTTAGATGACTTCCCACTTTTTCTTGTTTTCCCAGTTTTGATGACTTCCCACTTTTCATGACTTCCCACTTTTGATGACTTCCATGTTAGGTGACTTCAAACTTTGGTAAGTTCCAAAGTTTTCTCCAATTCCCACTTTATCTTGACTTCCAATTTTTATCTTCATTGCCCACTTTTAAGGACTTCCCACTTTTTCTTGATTTCACACTTTTGATGACTTCCCACTTTCGGCGACTTCCCACTTTTAATGACTTCCCACTTTTTCTTGACTTTCCACTTTTTCTTTACTTTCTCATCTTCTTATGACTGCCCAGTTTTGATGGCTTCCCACTTCTTCTTAACTTCCCATTTTTTCTCCACTTCCCACATTTGATGACTTCCGACTTTTGATGATTACCAATTTTGATGACTTCCCACTTTTGATTACCTCGCACTTTTGGTGACTTCCACTTTCGATCACTTCCCACTTTTTCTTGTTTTCCCACTTTAAAAGAATTCCAACTTTTGATGACTTCCCACTTTTTCTTAAAATCCTATTTCTGGTGACTTCCCACATTTGATGACTTCCCTTTTCATGCCCCCACTTTTGATGACTTCCCACTTTGATAACTTCCCACTTTCGTGACTTCCACTTTAGATGACTTCCCACTTTTTCTTGTTTTCCCAGTTTTATGACTCCCACTTTTCCTGACTTCCCACTTTTGATGACTTCCACTTAGGTGACTTCAACTTTGGTAACTTCAAAGATTTCCCACTCCCCCTTTGTCTGACTTCCATTTTTCTTCACTGCCTACTTTAAAGACTTCCCACTTTTTTTTTTTGCATTTTTGATTTTACCATTTTAATGACTTGCCATTTTATGCCTCAACTTTCGTGTTCCACTTTAGATGACTTCCCTTTTTCTTGTTTTCTCATTTTGGATACTTCCCACTTTTCATGACTTCCCACTTTTCATGACGTCCACGTTAGGTGACTTCAAACTTCGGTAACTTCCAAAGTTTTCCTCACTTCCCACTTTTTCTTGACTTCAATTTTTTCTTCATTGCCCACTTTTAAGGACTTCCCACTTTTTCTTGATTTCCCACTTTTGATGACTTCCCACTTTCGGCACTTCCCACTTTTAATGACTTCCCACTTTTTCTTGACTTTCCACTTTTTCTTTTACTTCTCATCTTTTTATGACTGCCCAGTTTTGATGGCTTTCCCATTTCTTCTTCACTTCCCATTTTTTCTCCACTTCCCACATTTGATGACTTCCCACTTTTCATGACTTCCCACTTTTGATAACTTCCAACTTTCGGTGACTTCCCACTTTAGATGACTTCCCACTTTTTCTTGTTTTCCCATTTTGGATGACTTCCCACTTTTCATGACTTCCCACTTTTCATGACGTCCACGTTAGGTGACTTCAAACTTTGGTAACTTCCAAAGTTTTCCTCACTGCCCACTTTTTCTTGACTTCCAATTTTTTCTTCATTGCCCACTTTTAAGGACTTTCCCCTTTTTCTTGATTTCCCACTTTTGATGACTTCCCACTTTCGGGCGACTTCCCACTTTTAATGACTTCCCCACTTTTTCTTGACTTCCCACTTTTTCATTACTTCCCATCTTTTTAAGACTGCCCAGTTTTAATGACTTCCCACTTTTGCTTGATTTCCCCTCTTTTGATGATTTCCCGCTTTTCATGACTTCCCACTTTTGATGATTTTCAACTTTTCATCGCTTCCCAATTCTTCTTAACTTCCCATTTTTTCTTCACTTCCCACATTTGATGACTTCCCACTTTTCATGACTTCCCACTTTTTCTTTACTTCCCACTTTGATGATTACCAATTTTGATGACTTCCCACTTTTGATGACCTCGCACTTTTGGTGACTTCCCTTTCGATCACTTCCCACTTTTCTTGTTTTCCCACTTTAAGAATTCCATTTTGATGACTTCCCACTTTTTCTTAAAATCCTATTTTTGGTGACTTCCCACTTGACTTCCCACATTTGATGACTTCCCACTTTTCATGACCCCCAATTTGATGACTTCCCACTTTTGATAACTTCCCACTTTCGGTGACTTCCAATTTAGATGACTTCCACTTTTTGTTGTTTTCCCAGTTTTGATGACTTCCCACTTTTCATGACTTCCCACTTTTGATGACTTCCAAGTTAGGTGACTTCAAACTTTGGTAACTTTCAAAGATTTCCTCACTTCCCCCTTTGTCTTGACTTCATATTTTTCCTCACTGCCTACTTTTAAAGACTTCCCACTTTTTCTTCATTTTGCATTTTTGATTATTACCAATTTTAATGACTTGCCACTTTTGATGACCTCCAACTTTCGGTGACTTCCAACTTTTGATCACTTCCCACTTTTTTTTGTTTTCCCACTTTTGAATGACCTCCCACTTTTCATGACCTCCCATTTTTGAGGACTTCCATGTTAGGTGACTTCAAACTTTGGTAAGTTCCAAAGTTTTCTCCAATTCCCACTTTTTCTTGACTTCCAATTTTTTCTTCATTGCCCACTTTTAAGGACTTCCCACTTTTTCTTGATTTCCCACTTTTGATGACTTCCCACTTTCGGCGACTTCCCACTTTTAATGACTTCCCACTTTTTCTTGACTTTCCACCTTTTCTTTACTTCTCATCTTCTTATGACTGCCCAGTTTTGATGGCTTCCCACTTCTTCTTAACTTCCCATTTTTTTCTCCACTTCCCACATTTGATGACTTCCCACTTTTCATGATTACCAACTTTGATGACTTCCCACTTTTGATGACCTCCCAGTTTTGCTGACTTCCACTTTCGATCACTTCCCACTTTTTCTTGTTTTCCCACTTTAATGAATTCCAACTTTTGCTGACTTTCCACTTTTTTTTAAAATCCCATTTTTGGTGACTTCCCACTTGACTTCCCACATTTGATGACTTCCCCACTTTTCATGACTTCCCACTTTTGATAACTTCCAACTTTCGGTGACCTCCCACTTTAGATGACTTCCCACTTTTTCTTGTTTTCCCATTTTGGATGACTTCCCACTTTTCATGACTTCCACTTTTCATGACCTCCACGTTAGGTGACTTCAAACTTTGGTAACTTCCAAAGTTTTCCTCACTTCCCACTTTTTCTTGACTTCCAATTTTTTCTTCATTGCCCACTTTTAAGGACTTCCACTTTTTCTTGATTTCCCACTTTTGAATGACTTCCCACTTTCGGCGACTTCCCACTTTTAATGACTTCCTACTTTTTCTTGACTTTCCACTTTTTCTTTACTTCTCATCTTCTTATGACTGCCCAGTTTTGATGGCTTCCCACTTCTTCCTAACTTCCCATTTTTTTCTCCACCTCCCACATTTGATGACTTCCCACTTTTCATGATTACCAATTTAGATGACTTCCCACTTTTGATGACCTCCCCACTTTTGCTGACTTCCACTTTCGATCACTTCCCACTTTTTCATTACTTCCTATCTTTTTAAGACTGGCCCAGTTTGAATGGACTTCCACTTTTGCTTGATTTCCTCACTTTTGATGATTTCCCGCTTTTCATGACTTCCCACTTTTGATGATTTTCAACTTTTGATCGCTTCCCACTTCTTCTTAACTTCCCATTTTTTCTTCACTTCCCACATTTGATGACTTCCCACTTTTCATGACTTCCCACTTTTTCTTTACTTCCCACTTTTGATGATTAACCAATTTTGATGACTTCCCACTTTTGATGACCTAGCACTTTTGGTGACTTCCACTTTCGATCACTTCCCACTTTTTCTTGTTTTCCCACTTTAAAGAATTCCAACTTTTGATGACTTCCCACTTTTTCTTAAAAATCCTATTTTTGGTGACTTCCCACTTGATTTCCCACATTTGATGACTTCCCACTTTTCATGACCCCCCACTTTTGATGACTTCCCACTTTTGATAACTTCCCACTTTCGGTCACTTCCATTTTAGATGACTTCCCACTTTTTCTTGTTTTTCCCAGTTTTGATGACTTCCCACTTTTCATGACTTCCCACTTTTGATGACTTCCCACTTTTCATGACTTCCCACTTTTCATGACGTCCACGTTAGGTGACTTCAAACTTTGGTAACTTCCAAAGTTTTCCTCACTTCCCACTTTTTCTTGACTTCCAATTTTTTCTTCATTGCCACTTTTAAGGACTTCCCACTTTTTCTTGATTTCCCACTTTTGATGACTTCCCACTTTCGGCGACTTCCCACCTTTAATGACTTCCCACTTTTTCTTGACTTTCCACTTTTTCTTTACTTCTCATCTTCTTATGACTGCCCAGTTTTGATGGCTTCCCACTTCTTCTTAACTTCCCATTTTTTCTCCACTTCCCACATTTGATGACTTCCCACTTTTCATGATTACCAATTTTGATGACTTCCCACTTTTGATGACCTCCCACTTTTGCTGACTTCCACTTTCGATCACTTCCCACTTTTTCTTGTTTTCCCACTTTAACGAATTCCAACTTTTGCTGACTTCCCACTTTTTTTTAAAATCCCATTTTTGGTGACTTCGCACTTGACTTCCCACATTTGATGACTTCCCACTTTTCATGACTTCCCACTTTTGATAACTTCCAACTTTCGGTGACTTCCACTTTAGATGACTTCCCACTTTTTCTTGTTTTCCCATTTTGGATGACTTCCCACTTTTCATGACTTCCCACTTTTCATGACGTCCACGTTAGGTGACTTCAAACTTTGGTAACTTCCAAAGTTTTCCTCACTTCCCACTTTTTCTTGACTTCCAATTTTTTCTTCATTGCCCACTTTTAAGGACTTCCCACTTTTTCTTGATTTCCCACTTTTGATGACTTCCCACTTTCCGGCGACTTCCCACTTTTAATGACTTCCCACTTTTTCTTGACTTTCCACTTTTTCTTTACTTCTCATCTTCTTATGACTGCCAGTTTTGATCGCTTCCCACTTCTTCTTAACTTCCCATTTTTTCTCCACTTCCCACATTTGATGACTTCCCACTTTTCATGATTACCAATTTTGATGACTTCCCACTTTTCATGACTTCCCACTTTTGATAACTTCCAACTTTCGGTGACTTCCCACTTTAGATGACTTCCCACTTTTTCTTGTTTTCCCATTTTGGATGACTTCCCACTTTTCATGACTTCCCACTTTTCATGACGTCCACGTTAGGTGACTTCAAACTTTGGTAACTTCCAAAGTTTTCCTCACTTCCCACTTTTTCTTGACTTCCAATTTTTTCTTCATTGCCCACTTTTAAGGACTTCCCACTTTTTCTTGATTTCCCACTTTTGATGACTTTCCCACTTTCGGCGACTTCCCACTTTTAATGACTTCCCACTTTTTCTTGCCTTTCCACTTTTTCTTTACTTCTCATCTTTTTATGACTGCCCAGTTTTGATGGCTTCCCACTTCTTCTTAACTTCCCATTTTTCTCCACTTCCCACATTTGATGACTTCCCACTTTTCATGATTACCAATTTTGATGACTTCCCACTTTTCATGACCTCCCACTTTTGCTGACTTCCACTTTCGATCACTTCCCACTTTTTCATTACTTCCTATCTTTTTTAAGACTGCCCAGTTTTAATGACTTCCCACTTTTGCTTGATTTCCCACTTTGATGATTTCCCGCTTTTCATGACTTCCCACTTTTGATGATTTTCAACTTTTGATCGCTTCCCACTTCTTCTTAACTTCCCATTTTTCTTCACTTCCCACATTTGATGACTTCCCACTTTTCATGACTTCCCACTTTTTCTTTACTTCCACTTTTGATGATTACCAATTTTGATGACTTCCCACTTTTCATGACCTCGCACTTTTGGTGACTTCCACTTTCGATCACTTCCCCACTTTTCTTGTTTTCCCACTTTAAAGAATTCCAACTTTTGATGACTTCCCACTTTTTTCTTAAAATCCTATTTTGGTGACTTCCCACTTGACTTCCCACATTTGATGACTTCCCACTTTTCATGACCCCCCCTTTTCATGACTTCCCACTTTTGATAGCTTCCCACTTTCGGTGACTTCCACTTTAGATGACTTCCCACTTTTTCTTGTTTTCCCAGTTTTGATGACTTCCCACTTTTTCATGACTTCCCACTTTTGATGACTTCCAAGTTAGGTGACTTCAAACTTTGGTAACTTTCAAAGATTTCCTCACTTCCCCCTTTGTCTTGACTTCCCATTTTTTCTTCACTGCCTACTTTTAAAGACTTCCCACTTTTGCTTCATTTTGCATTTTTGATTATTACCAATTTTAATGACTTGCCACTTTTGATGACCTCCAACTTTCGGTGACTTCCCACTTTTGATGACTTCCCACTTTTTTTTGTTTTCCCACTTTTGATGACCTCCCACTTTTGATGACCTCCCATTTTGAGGACTTCCATGTTAGGTGACTTCAAACTTTGGTAAGTTCCAAAGTTTTCTCCAATTCCCACTTTTTCTTGACTTCCAATTTTTATCTTCATTGCCCACTTTTAAGGACTTCCCACTTTTTCTTGATTTCACACTTTTGATGACTTCCCACTTTCGGCGACTTCCCACTTTTAATGACTTCCCACTTTTTCTTGACTTTCCACTTTTTCTTTACTTCTCATCTTCTTATGACTGCCCAGTTTTGATGGCTTCCCACTTCTTCTTAACTTCCCATTTTTTCTCCACTTCCCACATTTGATGACTTCCGACTTTTGATGATTACCAATTTTGATGACTTCCCACTTTTGATGACCTCGCACTTTTGGTGACTTCCACTTTCGATCACTTCCCACTTTTTCATTACTTCCTATCTTTTTAAGACTGCCCAGTTTTAATGACTTCCCACTTTTGCTTGATTTCCCACTTTTGATGATTTCCCGCTTTTCATGACTTCCCACTTTTGATGATTTTCAACTTTTGATCGCTTCCCACTTCTTCTTACTTCCATTTTTTCTTCACTTCCCACATTTGATGACTTCCCACTTTTCATGACTTCCCACTTTTTCTTTACTTCCCACTTTTGATGACTACCAATTTTGATGACTTCCTACTTTTGATGACCTCGCACTTTTGGTGACTTCCACTTTCGATCACTTCCCACTTTTTCTTGTTGTCCCACTTTAAAGATATCCAACTTTTGATGACTTCCCACTTTTTCTTAAAATCCTATTTTTGGTGTCTTCCCACTTGACTTCCCACATTTGATGACTTCCCACTTTTCATGACCCCCCACTTTTGATGACTTCCCACTTTTGATAACTTCCCACTTTCGGTGACTTCCACGTTAGATGACTTCCCACATTTTCTTGTTTTCCCAGTTTTGATGACTTCCCACTTTTCATGACTTCCCACTTTTGATGACTTCCAAGTTAGGTGACTTCAAACTTTGGTAACTTTCAAAGATTTCCTCACTTCCCACTTTTTCTTGACTTCAAATTTTTTCTTCATTGCCCACTTTTAAGGACTTCCCACTTTTTCTTGATTTCCCACTTTTGATGACTTCCCACTTTCGGCAACTTACCACTTTTAATGACTTCCCACTTTTTCTTGACTTTCCACTTTTTCTTTACTTCTCATCTTTTTATGACTGCCCAGTTTTGATGGCTTCCCATTTCTTCTTAACTTCCCATTTTTTCTCCACTTCCCACATTTGATGACTTCCCACTTTTCATGACTTCCCACTTTTGATAACTTCCAACTTTCGGTGACCTCCCACTTTAGATGACTTCCCACTTTTTCTTGTTTTCCCATTTTGGATGACTTCCCACTTTTCATGACTTCCCACTTTTCATGACGTCCCCGTTAGGTGACTTCAAACTTTAGTAACTTCCAAAGTTTTCCTCACTTCCCACTTTTTCTTGACTTCCAATTTTTTCTTCATTGCCCACTTTTAAGGACTTCCCACTTTTTCTTGATTTCCCACTTTTGATGACTTCCCACTTTCGGCGACTTCCCACTTTTAATGACTTCCCACTTTTTCTTGACTTCCCACTTTTTCATTACTTCCCATCTTTTTAAGACTGCCCAGTTTTAATGACTTCCCACTTTTGCTTGATTTCGCTCTTTTGATGATTTCCCGCTTTTCATGACTTCCCACTTTTGATGATTTTCAACTTTTCATCGCTTCCCACTTCTTCTTAACTTCCCATTTTTTCTTCACTTCCCACATTTGATGACTTCCCACTTTTCATGACTTCCCACTTTTTCTTTACTTCCCACTTTTGATGATTACCAATTTTGATGACTTCCCACTTTTGATGACCTCGCACTTTTGGTGACTTCCACTTTCGATCACTTCCCACTTTTTCTTGTTTTCCCACTTTAAAGAATTCCAACTTTTGATGACTTCCCATTTTTTCTTAAAATCCTATTTTTGTGACTTCCCACTTGACTTCCCACATTTGATGACTTCCCACTTTTCATGACCCCCCACTTTTCATGACTTCCCACTTTTGATAACTTCCCACTTTCGGTGACTTCCACTTTAGATGACTTCCCACTTTTTCTTGTTTTCCCAGTTTTGATGACTTCCCACTTTTCATGACTTCCCACTTTTGATGACTTCCACGTTAGGTGACTTCAAATTTTGGTAACTTTCAAAGATTTCCTCACTTCCCCCTTTGTCTTGACTTCCCATTTTTTCTTCACTGCCTACTTTTAAGGACTTCCCACTTTTTCTTCATTTTGCATTTTTGATTATTACCAATTTAATGACTTGCCACTTTTGATGACCTCCAACTTTCGGTGACTTCCCACTTTTGATGACTTCCCACTTTTTTTGTTTTCCCACTTTTGATGACCTCCCACTTTTGATGACCTCCCATTTTTGAGGACTTCCATGTTAGGTGACTTCAAACTTTGGTAAGTTCGAAAGTTTTCTCCAATTCCCACTTTTTCTTGACTTCCAATTTTTTCTTCATTGCCCACTTTTAAGGACTTCCCACTTTTTCTTGATTTCCCACTTTTGATGACTTCCCACTTTCGCGACTTCCCACTTTTAATGACTTCCACTTTTTCTTGACTTTCCACTTTTTCTTTACTTCTCATCTTCTTATGACTGCCAGTTTTGATGGCTTCCACTTCTTTTAACTTCCATTTTTTCTCCACTTCCATATTTGATGACTTCCCACTTTTGATGATTACCATTTTGATGACTTCCCACTTTTGATGACCTCGCACTTTTGGTGACTTCCACTTTCGATCACTTCCCACTTTTTCTTGTTTTCCCACTTTAAGGAATTCCAACTTTTGATGACTTCCCACTTTTTCTTAAAATCCTATTTTTGGTGACTTCCCACTTGACTTCCCACATTTGATGACTTCCCACTTTTCATGACACCCCACTTTTGATGACTTCCCACTTTTGATAACTTCCCACTTTCGGTGACTTCCACTTTAGATGACTTCCCACTTTTTCTTGTTTTCCCACTTTCATGAATTCCAACTTTTGCTGACTTCCCACTTTTTTTTAAAATCCCATTTTTGGTGACTTCCCACTTGACTTCCCACATTTGATGACTTCCCACTTTTCATGACTTCCCACTTTTGATAACTTCCAACTTTCGGTGACTTCCCACTTTAGATGACTTCCCACTTTTTCTTGTTTTCCCATTTTGGATGACTTCCCACTTTTCATGACTTCCCACTTTTCATGACGTCCACGTTAGGTGACTTCAAACTTTGGTAACTTCCAAAGTTTTCCTCACTTCCCACTTTTTCTTGACTTCCAATTTTTTCTTCATTGCCCACTTTTAAGGACTTCCCACTTTTTCTTGATTTCCCACTTTTGATGACTTCCCACTTTCGGCGACTTCCCACTTTTAATGACTTCCCACTTTTTCTTGACTTTCCACTTTTTCTTTACTTCTCATCTTCTTATGACTGCCCAATTTTGATGGCTTCCCACTTCTTCTTAACTTCCCATTTTTTCTCCACTTCCCACATTTGATGACTTCCCACTTTTCATGATTACCAATTTTGATGACTTCCCACTTTTGATGACGACCCACTTTTGCTGACTTCCACTTTCGATCACTTCCCACTTTTTCTTGTTTTTCCACTTTAATGAATTCCAACTTTTGCTGACTTCCCACTTTTTTTAAAATCCCATTTTTGGTGACTTTCCACTTGACTTCCCACTTTTGATGACTTCCCACCTTTTTTTGTTTTCCCACTTTTGATGACCTCCCACTTTTCATGACCTCACATTTTTGAGGACTTCCATGTTAGGTGACTTCAAACTTTGGTAAGTTCCAAAGTTTTCTCCAATTCCCACTCTTTCTTGACTTCCAATTTTTTCTTCATTGCCCACTTTTAAGGCCTTCCCACTTTTTCTTGATTTCCCACTTTTGATGACTTCCCACTTTCGGCGACTTCCCACTTTTAATGACTTCCTACTTTTTCTTGACTTTCCACTTTTTCTTTACTTCTCATCTTCTTATGACTGCCCAGTTTTGATGGCTTCCCACTTCTTCTTAACTTCCCATTTTTTCTCCACCTCCCACATTTGATGACTTCCCACTTTTCATGATTACCAATTTTGATGACTTCCCACTTTTGATGACCTCCCACTTTTGCTGACTTCCACTTTCGATCACTTCCCACTTTTTCATTACTTCCTATCTTTTTAAGACTGCCCAGTTTTAATGACTTCCCACTTTTGCTTGATTTCCCACTTTTGATGATTTCCCGCTTTTCATGACTTCCCACTTTTGATGATTTTCAACTTTTGATCGCTTCCCACTTCTTCTTAACTTCCCATTTTTTCTTCACTTCCCACATTTGATGACTTCCCACTTTTCATGACTTCCCACTTTTTCTATACTTCCCACTTTTGATGATTACCAATTTTGATGACTTCCCACTTTTGATGACCTCGCACTTTTGGTGACTTCTACTTTCGATCACTTCCCACTTTTTCTTGTTTTCCCACTTTAAAGAATTCCAACTTTTGATGACTTCCCACTTTTTCTTAAAATCCTATTTTTGGTGACTTCCCACTTGACTTCCCACATTTGATGACTTCCCACTTTTCAAGACCCCCCACTTTTGATGACTTCCCACTTTTGATAACTTCCCACTTTCGGTGACTTCCACTTTAGATGACTTCCCACTTTTTCTTGTTTTCCCAGTTTTGATGACTTCCCACTTTTCATGACTTCCCACTTTTGATGACTTCCCACTTTTCATGACTTCCCACTTTTCATGACGTCCACGTTAGGTGACTTCAAACTTTGGTAACTTCCAAAGTTTTCCTCACTTCCCACTTTTTCTTGACTTCCAATTTTTTCTTCATTGCCCACTTTTAAGGACTTCCCACTTTTTCTTGATTTCCCACTTTTGATGACTTCCCACTTTCGGCGACTTCCCACTTTTAATGACTTCCCACTTTTTCTTGACTTTCCACTTTTTCTTTACTTCTCATCTTCTTATGACTGCCCAGTTTTGATGGCTTCCCACTTCTTCTTAACTTCCCATTTTTTCTCCACTTCCCACATTTGATGACTTCCCACTTTTCATGATTACCAATTTTGATGACTTCCCACTTTTGATGACCTCCCACTTTTGCTGACTTCCACTTTCGATCACTTCCCACTTTTTCTTGTTTTCCCACTTTAATGAATTCCAACTTTTGCTGACTTCCCACTTTTTTTTAAAATCCCATTTTTGGTGACTTCGCACTTGACTTCCCACATTTGATGACTTCCCACTTTTCATGACTTCCCACTTTTGATAACTTCCAACTTTCGGTGACTTCCCACTTTAGATGACTTCCAACTTTTTCTTGTTTTCCCATTTTGGATGACTTCCCACTTTTCATGACCTCCCATTTTTGAGGACTTCCATGTTAGGTGACTTCAAACTTTGGTAAGTTCCAAAGTTTTCTCCAATTCCCACTTTTTCTTGACTTCCAATTTTTTCTTCATTGCCCACTTTTAAGGACTTCCCACTTTTTCTTGATTTCCCACTTTTGATGACTTCCCACTTTCGGCGACTTCCCACTTTTAATGACTTCCCACTTTTTCTTGACTTTCCACTTTTTCTTTACTTCTCGTCTTCTTATGACTGCCCAGTTTTGATGGCTTCCCACTTCTTCTTAACTTCCCATTTTTTCTCCACTTCCCACATTTGATGACTTCCCACTTTTCATGATTACCAATTTTGATGACTTCCCACTTTTGATGACCTCCCACTTTTGCTGACTTCCACTTTCGATCACTTCCCACTTTTTCTTGTTTTCCCACTTTAATGAATTCCAACTTTTGCTGACTTTCCACTTTTTTTTAAAATCCCATTTTTGGTGACTTCCCACTTGACTTCCCACATTTGATGACTTCCCACTTTTCATGACTTCCCACTTTTGATAACTTCCTACTTTCGGTGACCTCCCACTTTAGATGACTTCCCACTTTTTCTTGTTTTCCCATTTTGGATGACTTCCCACTTTTCATGACTTCCCACTTTTCATGACCTCCACATTAGGTGACTTCAAACTTTGGTAACTTCCAAAGTTTTCCTCACTTCCCACTTTTTCTTGACTTCCAATTTTTTCTTCATTGCCCACTTTTAAGGACTTCCCACTTTTTCTTGATTTCCCACTTTTGATGACTTCCCACTTTCGGCGACTTCCCACTTTTAATGAGTTCCTACTTTTTCTTGACTTTTCACTTTTTCTTTACTTCTCATCTTCCTATGTCTGCCCAGTTTTGATGGCTTCCCACTTCTTCTTAACTTCCCATTTTTTCTCCACCTCCCACATTTGATGACTTCCCACTTTTCATGATTACCAATTTTGATGACTTGCCACTTTTGATGACCTCCCACTTTTGCTGACTTCCACATTCGATCACTTCCCACTTTTTCATTACTTCCTATCTTTTTAAGACTGCCCAGTTTTAATGACTTCCCACTTTTGCTTGATTTCCCACTTTTGATGATTTCCCGCTTTTCATGACTTCCCACTTTTGATGATTTTCAACTTTTGATCGCTTCCCACTTCTTCTTAACTTCCCATTTTTTCTCCACCTCCCACATTTGATGACTTCCCACTTTTCATGATTACCAATTTTGATGACTTCCCACTTTTGATGACCTCCCACTTTTGCTGACTTCCACTTTCGATCACTTCCCACTTTTTCATTACTTCCTATCTTTTTAAGACTGCCCAGTTTTAATGACTTCCCACTTTTGCTTGATTTCCCACTTTTGATGATTTCCCGCTTTTCATGACTTCCCACTTTTGATGATTTTCAACTTTTGATCGCTTCCCACTTCTTCTTTACTTCCCATTTTTTCTTCACTTCCCACATTTGATGACTTCCCATATTTCATGACTTCCCACTTTTTCTTTACCTCCCACTTTGGATGATTACCAATTTTGATGACTTCCCACTTTTGATGACCTCGCGCTTTTGGTGACTTCCACTTTCGATCACTTCCCACTTTTTCTTGTTTTCCCACTTTAAAGAATTCCAACTTTTAATGACTTCCCACTTTTTCTTAAAATCCTATTTTTGGTGACTTCCCACTTGACTTCCCACATTTGATGACTTCCCACTTTTCATGACCCCCCACTTTTGATGACTTCCCACTTTTGATAACTTCCCACTTTCGGTGACTTCCACTTTAGATGACTTCCCACTTTTTCTTGTTTTCCCAGTTTTGATGACTTCCCACTTTTGATGACTTCCCATTTTTGATGACTTCCCACTTTTCATGACTTCCCACTTTTCATGACGTCCACGTTAGGTGACTTCAAACTTTGGTAACTTCCAAAGTTTTCCTCACTTCCCACTTTTTCTTGACTTCCAATTTTTTCTTCATTGCCCACTTTTAAGGACTTCCCACTTTTTCTTGATTTCCCACTTTTGATGACTTCCCACTTTCGGCGACTTCCCACTTTTAATGACTTCCCACTTTTTCTTGACTTTCCACTTTTTCTTTACTTCTCATCTTCTTATGACTGCCCAGTTTTGATGGCTTCCCACTTCTTCTTAACTTCCCATTTTTTCTCCACTTCCCACATTTGATGATCTCCCACTTTTCATGATTACCAATTTTGATGACTTCCCACTTTTGATGACCTCCCACTTTTGCTGACTTCCACTTTCGATCACTTCCCACTTTTTCTTGTTTTCCCATTTTAATGAATTCCAACTTTTGCTGACTTCCCACTTTTTTTTAAAATCCCATTTTTGGTGACTTCGCACTTGACTTCCCACATTTGATGACTTCCCACTTTTCATGACTTCCCACTTTTGATAACTTCCCACTTTCGGTGACTTCCCACTTTAGATGACTTCCCACTTTTTCTTGTTTTCCCATTTTGGATGACTTCCCACTTTTCATGACTTTCCACTTTTCATGACGTCCACGTTAGGTGACTTCAAACTTTGGTAACTTCCAAAGTTTTCCTCACTTCCCACTTTTTCTTGACTTCCAATTTTTTCTTCATTGCCCACTTTTAAGGACTTCCCACTTTTTCTTGATTTCCCACTTTTGATGACTTCCCATTTCGGCGACTTCCCACTTTTAATGACTTCCCACTTTTTCTTGCCTTTCCACTTTTTCTTTACTTCTCATCTTTTTATGACTGCCCAGTTTTGATGGCTTCCCACTTCTTCTTAACTTCCCATTTTTTCTCCACTTCCCACATTTGATGAATTCCCACTTTTCATGATTACCAATTTTGATGACTTCCCACTTTTGATGACCTCCCACTTTTGCTGACTTCCACTTTCGATCACTTCCCACTTTTTCATTACTTCCTATCTTTTTAAGACGCCCAGTTTTAATGACTTCCCACTTTTGCTTGATTTCCCACTTTTGATGATTTCCCGCTTTTCATGACTTCCCACTTTTGATGATTTTGAACTTTTGATCGCTTCCCACTTCTTCTTAACTTCCCATTTTTTCTTCACTTCCCACATTTGATGACTTCCCACTTTTCATGACTTCCCACTTTTTCTTTACTTCCCACTTTTGATGATTACCAATTTTGATGACTTCCCACTTTTGATGACCTCGCACTTTTGGTGACTTCCACTTTCGATCACCTCCCACTTTTTCTTGTTTTCCCACTTTAAAGAATTTCAACTTTTGATGACTTCCCACTTTTTCTTAAAATCCTATTTTTGGTGACTTCCCACTTGACTTCCCACATTTGATGACTTCCCACTTTTCATGACCCCCCACTTTTGATGACTTCCCACTTTTGATAACTTCCCACTTTCGGTGACTTCCACTTTAGATGACTTCCCGCTTTTTCTTGTTTTCCCAGTTTTGATGACTTCCCACTTTTCATGACTTCCCACTTTTGATGACTTCCAAGTTAGGTGACTTCAAACTTTGGTAACTTTCAAAGATTTCCTCACTTCCCCCTTTGTCTTGACTTCATATTTTTTCTTCACTGCCTACTTTTAAAGACTTCCCACTTTTTCTTCATTTTGCATTTTTGATTATCACCAATTTTAATGACTTGCCACTTTTGATGACCTCCAACTTTCGGTGACTTCCAACTTTTGATGACTTCCCACTTTTTTTTGTTTTCCCACTTTTGATGACCTCCCACTTTTCATGACCTCCCATTTTTGAGGACTTCCATGATAGGTGACTTCAAACTTTGGTAAGTTCCAAAGTTTTCTCCAAATCCCACTTTTTCTTGACTTCCAATTTTTTCTTCATTGCCCACTTTTAAGGACTTCCCTCTTTTTCTTGATTTCCCACTTTTGATGACTTCCCACTTTCGGCGACTTCCCACTTTTAATGACTTCCCACTTTTTCTTGACTTTCCACTTTTTCTTTACTTCTCATCTTCTTATGACTGCCCAGTTTTGATGGCTTCCCACTTCTTCTTAACTTCCATTTTTTCTCCACTTCCCACATTTGATGACTTCCCACTTTTCATGATTACCAATTTTGATGACTTCCCACTTTTGATGACCTCCCACTTTTGCTGACTTCCACTTTCGATCACTTCCCACTTTTTCTTGTTTTCCCACTTTAATGAATTCCAACTTTTGCTGACTTTCCACTTTTTTTTAAAATCCCATTTTTGGTGACTTCCCACTTGACTTCCCACATTTGATGACTTCCCACTTTTCATGACTTCCCACTTTTGATAACTTCCAACTTTCGGTGACCTCCCACTTTAGATGACTTCCCACTTTTTCTTGTTTTCCCATTTTGGATGACTTCCCACTTTTCATGACTTCCCACTTTTCATGACCTCCACGTTAGGTGACTTCAAACTTTGGTAACTTCCAAAGTTTTCCTCACTTCCCACTTTTTCTTGACTTCCAATTTTTTCTTCATTGCCCACTTTTAAGGACTTCCCACTTTTTCTTGATTTCCCACTTTTGATGACTTCCCACTTTCGGCGACTTCCCACTTTTAATGACTTCCTACTTTTTCTTGACTTTCCACTTTTTCTTTACTTCTCATCTTCTTATGACTGCCCAGTTTTGATGGCTTCCCACTTCTTCTTAACTTCCCATTTTTTCTCCACCTCCCACATTTGATGACTTCCCATATTTCATGATTACCAATTTTGATGACTTCTCACTTTTGATGACCTCCCACTTTTGCTGACTTCCACTTTCGATCACTTCCCACTTTTTCATTACTTCCTATCTTTTTAAGACTGCCCAGTTTTAATGACTTCCCACTTTTGCTTGATTTCCCACTTTTGATGATTTCCCGCTTTTCATGACTTCCCACTTTTGATGATTTTCAACTTTTGATCGCTTCCCACTTCTTCTTAACTTCCCATTTTTTCTCCACCTCCCACATTTGATGACTTCCCACTTTTCATGATTACCAATTTTGATGACTTCCCACTTTTGATGACCTCCCACTTTTGCTGACTTCCACTTTCGATCACTTCCCACTTTTTCATTACCTCCTATCTTTTTAAGACTGCCCAGTTTTAATGACTTCCCACTTTTGCTTGATTTCCCACTTTTGATGATTTCCCGCTTTTCATGACTTCCCACTTTTGATGATTTTCAACTTTTGATCGCTTCCCACTTCTTCTTAACTTCCCATTTTTTCTTCACTTCCCACATTTGATGACTTCCCACTTTTCATGACTTCCCACTTTTTCTTTACTTCCCACTTTTGATGATTACCAATTTTGATGACTTCCCACTTTTGATGACCTCGCACTTTTGGTGACTTCCACTTTCGATCACTTCCCACTTTTTCTTGTTTTCCCACTTTAAAGAATTCCAACTTTTAATGACTTCCCACTTTTTCTTAAAATCCTATTTTTGGTGACTTCCCACTTGACTTCCCACATTTGATGACTTCCCACTTTTCATGACCCCCCACTTTTGATGACTTCCCACTTTTGATAACTTCCCACTTTCGGTGACTTCCACTTTAGATGACTTCCCACTTTTTCTTGTTTTCCCAGTTTTGATGACTTCCCAATTTTCATGACTTCCCATTTTTGATGACTTCCCACTTTTCATGACTTCCCACTTTTCATGACGTCCACGTTAGGTGACTTCAAACTTTGGTAACTTCCAAAGTTTTCCTCACTTTCCACTTTTTCTTGACTTCCAATTTTTTCTTCATTGCCCACTTTTAAGGACTTCCCACTTTTTCTTGATTTCCCACTTTTGATGACTTCCCACTTTCGGCGACTTCCCACTTTTAATGACTTCCCACTTTTTCTTGACTTTCCACTTTTTCTTTACTTCTCATCTTCTTATGACTGCCCAGTTTTGATGGCTTCCCACTTCTTCTTAACTTCCCATTTTTTCTCCACTTCCCACATTTGATGATCTCCCACTTTTCATGATTACCAATTTTGATGACTTCCCACTTTTGATGACCTCCCACTTTTGCTGACTTCCACTTTCGATCACTTCCCACTTTTTCTTGTTTTCCCATTTTAATGAATTCCAACTTTTGCTGACTTCCCACTTTTTTTTAAAATCCCATTTTTGGTGACTTCGCACTTGACTTCCCACATTTGATGACTTCCCACTTTTCATGACTTCCCACTTTTGATAACTTCCCACTTTCGGTGACTTCCCACTTTAGATGACTTCCCACTTTTTCTTGTTTTCCCATTTTGGATGACTTCCCACTTTTCATGACTTCCCACTTTTCATGACGTCCACGTTAGGTGACTTCAAACTTTGGTAACTTCCAAAGTTTTCCTCACTTCCCACTTTTTCTTGACTTCCAATTTTTTCTTCATTGCCCACTTTTAAGGACTTCCCACTTTTTCTTGATTTCCCACTTTTGATGACTTCCCACTTTCGGCGACTTCCCACTTTTAATGACTTCCCACTTTTTCTTGCCTTTCCACTTTTTCTTTACTTCTCATCTTTTTATGACTGCCCAGTTTTGATGGCTTCCCACTTCTTCTTAACTTCCCATTTTTCTCCACTTCCCACATTTGATGAATTCCCACTTTTCATGATTACCAATTTTGATGACTTCCCACTTTTGATGACCTCCCACTTTTGCTGACTTCCACTTTCGATCACTTCCCACTTTTTCATTACTTCCTATCTTTTTAAGACTGCCCAGTTTTAATGACTTCCCACTTTTGCTTGATTTCCCACTTTTGATGATTTCCCGCTTTTCATGACTTCCCACTTTTGATGATTTTGAACTTTTGATCGCTTCCCACTTCTTCTTAACTTCCCATTTTTTCTTCACTTCCCACATTTGATGACTTCCCACTTTTCATGACTTCCCACTTTTTCTTTACTTCCCACTTTTGATGATTACCAATTTTGACGACTTCCCACTTTTGATGACCTCGCACTTTTGGTGACTTCCACTTTCGATCACCTCCCACTTTTTCTTGTTTTCCCACTTTAAAGAATTCCAACTTTTGATGACTTCCCACTTTTTCTTAAAATCCTATTTTTGGTGACTTCCCACTTGACTTCCCACATTTGATGACTTCCCACTTTTCATGACCCCCCACTTTTGATGACTTCCCACTTTTGATAACTTCCCACTTTCGGTGACTTCCACTTTAGATGACTTCCCGCTTTTTCTTGTTTTCCCAGTTTTGATGACTTCCCACTTTTCATGACTTCCCACTTTTGATGACTTCCAAGTTAGGTGACTTCAAACTTTGGTAACTTTCAAAGATTTCCTCACTTCCCCCTTTGTCTTGACTTCATATTTTTTCTTCACTGCCTACTTTTAAAGACTTCCCACTTTTTCTTCATTTTGCATTTTTGATTATCACCAATTTTAATGACTTGCCACTTTTGATGACCTCCAACTTTCGGTGACTTCCAACTTTTGATGACTTCCCACTTTTTTTTGTTTTCCCACTTTTGATGACCTCCCACTTTTCATGACCTCCCATTTTTGAGGACTTCCATGATAGGTGACTTCAAACTTTGGTAAGTTCCAAAGTTTTCTCCAAATCCCACTTTTTCTTGACTTCCAATTTTTTCTTCATTGCCCACTTTTAAGGACTTCCCTCTTTTTCTTGATTTCCCACTTTTGATGACTTCCCACTTTCGGCGACTTCCCACTTTTAATGACTTCCCACTTTTCTTGACTTTCCACTTTTTCTTTACTTCTCATCTTCTTATGACTGCCCAGTTTTGATGGCTTCCCACTTCTTCTTAACTTCCCATTTTTTCTCCACTTCCCACATTTGATGACTTCCCACTTTTCATGATTACCAATTTTGATGACTTCCCACTTTTGATGACCTCCCACTTTTGCTGACTTCCACTTTCGATCACTTCCCACTTTTTCTTGTTTTCCCACTTTAATGAATTCCAACTTTTGCTGACCTTCCACTTTTTTTTAAAATCCCATTTTTGGTGACTTCCCACTTGACTTCCCACATTTGATGACTTCCCACTTTTCCTGACTTCCCACTTTTGATAACTTCCAACTTTCGGTGACCTCCCACTTTAGATGACTTCCCACTTTTTCTTGTTTTCCCATTTTGGATGACTTCCCACTTTTCATGACTTCCCACTTTTCATGACCTCCACGTTAGGTGACTTCAAACTTTGGTAACTTCCAAAGTTTTCCTCACTTCCCACTTTTTCTTGACTTCCAATTTTTTCTTCATTGCCCACTTTTAAGGACTTCCCACTTTTTCTTGATTTCCCACTTTTGATGACTTCCCACTTTCGGCGACTTCCCACTTTTAATGACTTCCTACTTTTTCTTGACTTTCCACTTTTTCTTTACTTCTCATCTTCTTATGACTGCCCAGTTTTGATGGCTTCCCACTTCTTCTTAACTTCCCATTTTTTCTCCACCTCCCACATTTGATGACTTCCCATATTTCATGATTACCAATTTTGATGACTTCCCACTTTTGATGACCTCCCACTTTTGCTGACTTCCACTTTCGATCACTTCCCACTTTTTCATTACTTCCTATCTTTTTAAGACTGCCCAGTTTTAATGACTTCCCACTTTTGCTTGATTTCCCACTTTTGATGATTTCCCGCTTTTCATGACTTCCCACTTTTGATGATTTTCAACTTTTGATCGCTTCCCACTTCTTCTTAACTTCCCATTTTTTCTCCACCTCCCACATTTGATGACTTCCCACTTTTCATGATTACCAATTTTGATGACTTCCCACTTTTGATGACCTCCCACTTTTGCTGACTTCCACTTTCGATCACTTCCCACTTTTTCATTACCTCCTATCTTTTTAAGACTGCCCAGTTTTAATGACTTCCCACTTTTGCTTGATTTCCCACTTTTGATGATTTCCCGCTTTTCATGACTTCCCACTTTTGATGATTTTCAACTTTTGATCGCTTCCCACTTCTTCTTAACTTCCCATTTTTTCTTCACTTCCCACATTTGATGACTTCCCACTTTTCATGACTTCCCACTTTTTCTTTACTTCCCACTTTTGATGATTACCAATTTTGATGACTTCCCACTTTTGATGACCTCGCACTTTTGGTGACTTCCACTTTCGATCACTTCCCACTTTTTCTTGTTTTCCCACTTTAAAGAATTCCAACTTTTGATGACTTCCCACTTTTTCTTAAAATCCTATTTTTGGTGACTTCCCACTTGACTTCCCACATTTGATGACTTCCCACTTTTCATGACCCCCCACTTTTGGTGACTTCCCACTTTTTATAACTTCCCACTTTCGGTGACTTCCACTTTAGATGACTTCCCACTTTTTCTTGTTTTCCCAGTTTTGATGACTTCCCACTTTTCATGACTTCCCACTTTTGGTGACTTCCCACTTTTCATGACTTCCCACTTTTCATGACGTCCACGTTAGGTGACTTCAAACTTTGGTAACTTCCAAAGTTTTCCTCACTTCCCACTTTTTCTTGACTTCCAATTTTTTCTTCATTGCCCACTTCTAAGGACTTCCCACTTTTTCTTGATTTCCCACTTTTGATGACTTCCCACTTTCGGCGACTTCCCACTTTTAATGACTTCCCACTTTTTCTTGACTTTCCACTTTTTCTTTGCTTCTCATCTTCTTATGACTGCCCAGTTTTGATGGCTTCCCACTTCTTCTTAACTTCCCATTTTTTCTCCACTTCCCACATTTGATGACTTCCCACTTTTCATGATTACCAATTTTGATGACTTCCCACTTTTGATGACCTCCCACTTTTGCTGACTTCCACTTTCGATCACTTCCCACTTTTCTTGTTTTCCCACTTTAATGAATTCCAACTTTTGCTGACTTCCCACTTTTTTTTAAAATCCCATTTTTGGTGACTTCGCACTTGACTTCCCACATTTGATGACTTCCCACTTTTCATGACTTCCCACTTTTGATAACTTCCATCTTTCGGTGACTTCCCACTTTAGATGACTTCCCACTTTTTCTTGTTTTCCCATTTTGGATGACTTCCCACTTTTCATAACTTCCCACTTTTCATGACGTCCACGTTAGGTGACTTCAAACTTTGGTAACTTCCAAAGTTTTCCTCACTTCCCACTTTTTCTTGACTTCCAATTTTTTCTTCATTGCCCACTTTTAATGACTTCCCACTTTTTCTTGACTTTCCACTTTTCTTTACTTCTCATCTTCTTATGACTGCCCATTTTGATGGCTTCCCACTTCTTCTTAACTCCCATTTTTCTCCACTTCCCACATTTGATGACTTCCCACTTTTCATGATTACCAATTTTGATGACTTCCCACTTTTGATGACCTCCCACTTTTGCTGACTTCCACTTTCGATCACTTCCCGCTTTTTCTTGTTTTCCCACTTTAATGAATTCCAACTTTTGCTGACTTTCCACTTTTTTTTAAAATCCCATTTTTGGTGACTTCCCACTTGACTTCCCACATTTGATGACTTCCCACTTTTCATGACTTCCCACTTTTGATAACTTCCAACTTTCGGTGACCTCCCACTTTAGATGACTTCCCACTTTTTCTTGTTTTCCCATTTTGGATGACTTCCCACTTTTCATGACTTCCCACTTTTCATGACCTCCACGTTAGGTTACTTCAAACTTTGGTAACTTCCAAAGTTTTCCTCACTTCCCACTTTTCTTGACTTCCAATTTTTTCTTCATTGCCCACTTTTAAGGACTTCCCACTTTTTCTTGATTTCTCACTTTTGATGACTTCCCACTTTCGGCGACTTCCCACTTTTAATGACTTCCTACTTTTTCTTGACTTTCCACTTTTTCTTTACTTCTCATCTTCTTATGACTGCCCAGTTTTTGATGGTTTCCCACTTCTTCTTAACTTCCCATTTTTTCTCCACCTCCCACATTTGATGACTTCCCACTTTTCATGATTACCAATTTTGATGACTTCCCACTTTGATGACCTCCCACTTTTGCTGACTTCCACTTTCGATCACTTCCCACTTTTTCATTACTTCCTATCTTTTTAAGACTGCCCAGTTTTAATGACTTCCCACTTTTGCTTGATTTCCCACTTTGATGATTTCCCGCTTTTCATGACTTCCCACTTTTGATGATTTTCAACTTTTGATCGCTTCCGACTTCTTCTTAACTTCCAATTTTTTCTTCACTTCCCACATTTGATGATTTCCCACTTTTCATGACGTCCACGTTAGGTGACTTCAAACTTTGGTAACTTCCAAAGTTTTCCTCACTTCCCACTTTTTCTTGACTTCCAATTTTTTCTTCATTGCCCACTTTTAAGGACTTCCCACTTTTTCTTGATTTCCCACTTTTGATGACTTCCCACTTTCGGCGACTTCCCACTTTTAATGACTTCCCACTTTTTCTTGCCTTTCCACTTTTTCTTTATTTCTCATCTTTTATGACTGCCCAGTTTTGATGGCTTCCCACTTCTTCTTAACTTCCCATTTTTTCTGCACTTCCCACATTTGATGACTTCCCACTATTCATGATTACCAATTTTGATGACTTCCCACTTTCGATCACTTCCCGCTTTTTCTTGTTTTCCCACTTTAATGAATTCCAACTTTTGCTGACTTCCCACTTTTTTTTAAAATCCCATTTTTGTGACTTCGCACTTGACTTCCCACATTTGATGACTTCCCACTTTTCATGACTTCCCACTTTTGATAACTTCCATCTTTCGGTGACTTCCCACTTTAGATGACTTCCCACTTTTTCTTGTTTTCCCATTTTTGGATGACTTCCCACTTTCATAACTTCCCACTTTTCATGACGTCCACGTTAGGTGACTTCAAACTTTGGTAACTTCCAAAGTTTTCCTCACTTCCCACTTTTTCTTGACTTCCAATTTTTTCTTCATTGCCCACTTTTAATGACTTCCCACTTTTTCTTGACTTTCCACTTTTTCTTTACTTCTCATCTTCTTATGACTGCCCATTTTGATGGCTTCCCACTCTTCTAACTTCCCATTTTTTCTCCACTTCCCACATTTATGACTTCCCACTTTCATGATTACCAATTTTGATGACTTCCCACTTTTGATGACCTCCCACTTTTGCTGACTTCCACTTTCGATCACTTCCCGCTTTTCTTGTTTTCCCACTTTAATGAATTCCAACTTTTGCTGACTTTCCACTTTTTTTTTAAAATCCCATTTTTGTGACTTCCCACTTGACTTCCCACATTTGATGACTTCCCACTTTTCATGACTTCCCACTTTTGATAACTTCCAACTTTCGGTGACCTCCCACTTTAGATGACTTCCCACTTTTTCTTGTTTTCCCATTTTGGATGACTTCCCACTTTTCATGACTTCCACTTTCATGACCTCCACGTTAGGTACTTCAAACTTTGGTAACTTCCAAAGTTTTCCTCACTTCCCACTTTTCTTGACTTCCAATTTTTCTTCATTGCCCACTTTTAAGGACTTCCCACTTTTTCTTGATTTCTCACTTTTGATGACTTCCCACTTTCGGCGACTTCCCACTTTTAATGACTTCCTACTTTTTCTTGACTTTCCACTTTTTCTTACTTCTCATCTTCTTATGACTGCCCAGTTTTGATGGTTCCCACTTCTTCTTAACTTCCCATTTTTTCTCCACCTCCCACATTTGATGACTTCCCACTTTTCATGATTACCAATTTGATGACTTCCCACTTTTGATGACCTCCCACTTTTGCTGACTTCCACTTTCGATCACTTCCCACTTTTTCATTACTTCCTATCTTTTTAAGACTGCCCAGTTTTAATGACTTCCCACTTTTGCTTGATTTCCCACTTTTGATGATTTCCCGCTTTTCATGACTTCCCACTTTTGATGATTTTCAACTTTTGATCGCTTCCGACTTCTTCTTAACTTCCAATTTTTTCTTCACTTCCCACATTTGATGATTTCCCACTTTTCATGACGTCCACGTTAGGTGACTTCAAACTTTGGTAACTTCCAAAGTTTTCCTCACTTCCCACTTTTTCTTGACTTCTAATTTTTCTTCATTGCCCACTTTTAAGGACTTCCCACTTTTTCTTGATTTCCCACTTTGATGACTTCCCACTTTCGGCGATTTCCCACTTTTAATGACTTCCCACTTTTTCTTGCCTTTCCACTTTTTCTTTATTTCTCATCTTTTTATGACTGCCCAGTTTTGATGGCTTCCCACTTCTTCTTAACTTCCCATTTTTTCTGCACTTCCCACATTTGATGACTTCCCACTATTCATGATTACCAATTTTGATGACTTCCCACTTTCGATCACTTCCCACTTTTTCATTACTTCCTATCTTTTTAAGACAGCCCAGTTTTAATGACTTCCCACTTTTGCTTGATTTCCCACTTTTGATGATTTCCCGCTTTTCATGACTTCCCACTTTTGATGATTTCAACTTTTGATCGCTTCCCACTTCTTCTTAATTCCCATTTTTTCTTCACTTCCCACATTTGATGACTTCCCACTTTTCATGACTTCCCACTTTTTCTTTACTTCCCACTTTTGATGATTACCAATTTTGATGACTTCCCACTTTTGATGACCTCGCACTTTTGGTGACTTCCAATTT
>RQOL01000041.1:0-21773 GCA_013076295.1 Sanderia malayensis | reverse complement strand
GACTTCCCACTTTTGATGACTTCCCACTTTTTCTTCAATTCTCACTTTTGACGACATCCCATTTTTCTTGACTTCCCATTTTGATGCTTTCTCACTTTTAATAACTTCCCTTCTTATTTGACATCTCACTATTGATGAATTCACACTTTTAACGACTTCCACTTCTTCTGACTTCCCACCTTTTCTTGACTTCCCGCAATTCTTGACTTCCCATTTTTGATGACTTCCCACTTTTTCTTGATTCCCACTTTTGATGACTTCCCATTTTTTTTTTGAATTCTCACTTTTGACGACTCCCCACGTTTTCTTGACTTCCCACTCTGGATGACCTCCACTTTTTCTTGACTTTCCACTTTTGATGACCTCCCACTTTTTCTTGACTTCCCACTTTTGATGACTTCCCAGTTTTTCTTGAATTCTCACTTTTGACGACTCCCCACGTTTTCTTGACTTCCCACTCTGGATGACCTCCCACTTTTTCTTGACTTTCCACTTTTGATGACTTCCCCTTTTGTTGACTTCCCACTTTTGATGAGTTCCACTATTGATGACTTTCCATTTTTGGTGACATCCCACTTTTGATGACTTCCCTCTTTTGGCGGCTTCCCACTTTTTCTTGAATTCCCATCTTTGATAACTTCCCACTATTTCCTGACATCCCATTTTTTCTTGACTTCCACTTTTTCTTGACTTCCCACTTTTGATGACTTCCCACTTTTTCTTCAATTCTCACTTTTGACGACATCCCATTTTTTCTTGACTTCCCACTTTTGATGCTTTCTCACTTTAATAACTTCCCTTCTTATTTTGACATCTCACTATTGATGAATTCACACTTTTAACGACTTCCCACTTCTTCTTGACTTCCCACCTTTTCTTGACTTCCCCCAATTTCTTGACTTCCCATTTTTGATGACTTCCCACTTTTCTTGACTTTCCACTTTTGATGACCTCCCACGTTTTCTGGACTTCCCACTCTGGATGACTCCCACTTTTTCTTGACTTTCCACTTTTTCTTGCCTTCCCACTTTTGATGACTTCCCACTTTTGATGACTTCCCACTTTGTCTTGACTTCCCACTTTTGTTGACTTCTCACTTTTGATAACTTCCCATGTTATCTTGACTTCTCATTTTTGATGACCTCCCACTTTTGATGACCTCCCACATTTTCTTGACTTCCTGCTTTCAGTGACTTCCCACTTTTTCTTGACTTCCCACTTTTGATGAGTTCCCACTATTGATGACTTTCCATTTTTTTGGTGACATCCCACTTTTGATAACTTCCCTCTTTTGACGACTTCCCACTTTTTCTTGAATTCCCATCTTTGATGACTTCCCACCTTTTCCTGACACCCACTTTTTCTTGACTTCCCACTTTTTCTTGACTTCCCACTTTTGATGACTTCCCACTTTTTCTTGAATTCTCATTTTTGACGACGTCCCACTTTTTCTTGATTTCCCACTTTTGATGCCTTCTCACTTTTAATAACTTCCCTTGTTATTTTGACATCTCACTGTTGATGAATTCACACTTTTAACGACTTCCCACTTCTTCTTGACTTCCCACCTTTGATGACTTCCCACTTTTTCTAGATTTGCCATTTTTGGTGACTTCCCACTTTTGATGACATCCCACTTTTGATGAATTCCCACTTTTTTCTTGACTTCCCACTTTTGATGAGTTCCCACTATTGATGACTTTCCATTTTTGGTGACTTCTCACTTTTGATGACTTCCCTCTTTTGATGACTTCCCATTTTTTCCTGACATCCCACTTTTTCTTGACTTCCCACTTTTTCTTGACTTCCCACTTTTTATGACTTCCCAATTTGAGGACTTCTCACTTTTTTCTGACTTCCCATTTTTTTTTGACTTCCTGCATTTTCTTGACTTCCCATTTTTGATGATTTCCCACTTTTTCTTGACTTCCCACTTTTTCCTAGCCTCCTTATTTTGATGACTTCCCTCTTTTAACAACTCCCCATATTTTCTTGACTTCCCGCTTTTGGTGACTTCCGCTTTTTTGTGACTTCCCACTTTTGATGACTTCCCACTTTTTCTTGACTTCCCACTTTTTCTTGACTTCCCACTTTTGATGACTTCCCAGTTTTTCTTGAATTCTCACTTTTGACGACTCCCCACGTTTTCTTGACTTCCCACTTTTTCTTGACTTCCCACTTTTGATGACTTCCCAATTTTGGTAACTTCCCACTTTTGATGATTTCCTTCTTTTGATGACTGCCCGCCTTCTCTTGACTTCCCACTTTTGATGACCTCCCATGTTTTCTTGACTTCCCACTTTTTCTTGAGTTCCCACGTTTTCTTGACCTGCCACTTTTTCTTTTCTTCCCACTTTTGGTGAGTTCCCACTATTGATGACTTTTCATTTTCGGTGACTTCCCACTTTTTTATGACTTCCCAATTTTGAGGACTTCTCACTTTTTTCTGACTTCCCACTTTTTTTTGACTTCCTGCATTTTCTTGACTTCCCATTTTTGATGATTTCCCACTTTTTCTTGACTTCCCACTTTTTCCTAGCCTCCCTATTTTGATGACTTCCCTCTTTTCACAACTCCCCATATTTTCTTGACTTCCCGCTTTTGGTGACTTCCCGCTTTTTTGTGACTTCCCACTTTTGATGACTTCCCACTTTTTCTTGACTTCCCACTTTTTCTTGACTTCCCACTTTTGATGACTTCCCAGTTTTTCTTGAATTCTCACTTTTGACGACTCCCCACGTTTTCTTGACTTCCCACTCTGGATGACCTCCACTTTTTCTTGACTTTCTACTTTTGACGACCTCCCACTTTTTCTTGACTTCCCACTTTTGATGAGTTCCCACTATTGATAACTTTCCATTTTTGGTGACATCCCACTTTTGATGACTTCCCTCTTTTGACGGCTTCCCACTTTTTCTTGAATTCCCATTTTTGATAACTTCCCACTATTTCCTGACATCCCATTTTTTCTGGACTTCCCACTTTTTCTTGACTTCCCACTTTTGATGACTTCCCACTTTTTCTTCAATTTTCACTTTTGACGACATCCCACTTTTTCTTGACCTCCCACTTTTGATGCTTTCTCACTTTTAACAACTTCCCTTCTTATTTTGACATCTCACTGTTGTTGAATTCACACTTTTAACGACTTCCCACTTCTTCTTGACTTCCCACCTTTTCTTGACTTCCCGCAATTTCTTGACTTCCCATTTTTGATGACTTCCCACTTTTTCTTGACGTCCCTCTTTTGATGACTTCCCATTTTTTCTTGATTTCCCACTTTTAATGAGTTCCCACTATTGATGACTTCCACCTTTGATGACTTCCCACTTTTGATGACTTCCCACTTTTTCTTGGTTTTCCGCTTTCGGTGACTTCCCACTTTTGATGCCTTCTCACTTTTAATAACTTCCCTTGTTATTTTGACATCTCACTGTTGATGAATTCACACTTTTAACGACTTCCCACTTCTTCTTGACTTCCCACCTTTTCTTGACTTCCCGCAATTTCTTGACTTCCCATTTTTGATGACTTCCCACTTTTTCTTGACGTCCCTCTTTTGATGACTTCCCATTTTTTCTTGCTTTCCCATTTTTAATGAGTTCCCACTATTGATGACTTCCACCTGTGATGACTTCCCACTTTTGATGACTTCCACTTTTTCTTGGTTTTCCGCTTTCGGTGACTTCCCACTTTTGATGCCTTCTCACTTCTAATAACTTCCCTTGTTATTTTGACATCTCACTGTTGATGAATTCACACTTTTAACGACTTCCCACTTCTTCTTGACTTCCCACCTTTTCTTGACGTCCCACTTTTGATGACTTCCCACTTTTTCTTGATTTCCACTTTTGATGAGTTCCCACTATTGATGACTTCCACCTTTTCCTGACATCCCACTTTTTCTTGACTTCCCACTTTTTCTTGACTTCCCACTTTTGATGACTTCCCACTTTTGATTACTTCCCACTTTATCCTGACTTCTCACTTTTGATGACTTCCCATTTTGGTTGACATTCCACTTTTTCTTGACTTCCCAATTTTTCATAACCTCCCTATTTTGATGAATTCACTCTTTTGATGACTCCTCACTTTTTCCTGACCTCCCGCTTTCGGTGACTTCCCAATTTTGGTAACTTCCCACTTTTGATGATTTCCTTCTATTCATGACTACCCGCCTTCTCTTGACTTCTCACTTTTGATGAATTCCCACCTTTTTTTGACTTCCAACTTTTGATTAGTTCCCACTATTGATGACTTTCCATTTTTGGTGACTTCTCACTTTTGATGACTTCCCTCTTTTGATGACTTCCCACTTTTTCTTGACTTCCCACTTTTTCTTGACTTCCCACCTTTTCTTGACGTCCCACTTTTGATGACTTCCCACTTTTTCTTGATTTCCACTTTTGATGAGTTCCCACTATTGATGACTTCCACCTTTTCCTGACATCCCACTTTTTCTTGACTTCCCACTTTTTCTTGACTTCCCACTTTTGATGACTTCCCAATTTTGGTAACTTCCCACTTTTTCTTTTCTTCCCACTTTTGGTGAGTTCCCACTATTGATGACTTCTCATTTTCGGTGACTTCCCACTTTTTATGACTTCCCAATTTTGAGGACTTCTCACTTTTTTGTGACTTCCCACTTTTTTTTGACTTCCTGCATTTTCTTGACTTCCCATTTTTGATGATTTCCCACTTTTTCTTGACTTCCCACTTTTTCTTGACTTCCCACTTTTGATGACTTCCCAGTTTTTCTTGAATTCTCACTTTTGACGACTCCCCACGTTTTCTTGACTTCCCACTCTGGATGACCTCCCACTTTTTCTTGACTTTCCACTTTTGACGACCTCCCATTTTTTCCTGACTTCCCACTTTTGATGAGTTCCCACTATTGATGACTTTCCATTTTTGGTGACTTCTCACTTTTGATGACTTCCCTCTTTTGATGACTTCCCATTTTTCCTGACATCCCACTTTTTCTTGATCCCCACTTTTTCTTGACTTCCCACTTTTGATGACTTCCCACTTTTGATTACTTCCCACTTTATCTTGACTTCTCACTTTTGATGACTTCCCATATTGGATGACTTCCCACTTTTTCTTGACCTCCCACTTTTTCTTTACTTCCCACTTTTGGTGAGTTCCCACTATTGATGACTTCCCATTTTTGGTGACTTCCCACTTTTGATGGCTTCCCTCTTTTGACAACTTCCCACTTTTTCTTGACTTCCCACCTTTGATGACTTCCCACTTTTTCTTGACTTCCCGCTTTCGATGACATCCCAATTTTTTGTCCTGCTAATTTTTCTTGACTTTTGATGATGTCCCACGTTTTCTGGACTTCCCACTCTGGATGACCTCCCACTTTTGATGACCTCCCACATTTTCTTGACTTCCCGCTTTCAGCGACTTCCCACTTTTTCTTGACTTCCCACTTTTGATGAGTTCCCACTATTGATGACTTTCCATTTTTGGTGACATCCCACTTTTGATAACTTCCCTCTTTTGACGACTTCCCACTTTTTCTTGAATTCCGATCTTTGATGACTTCCCACCTTTTCCTGACATCCCACTTTTTCTTGACTTCCCACTTTTTCTTGACTTCTCACTTTTGATGACTTCCCACTTTTTCTTGAATTCTCATTTTTGACGACGTCCCACTTTTTCTTGATTTCCCACTTTTGATGCCTTCTCACTTTTAATAACTTCCCTTGTTATTTTGACATCTCACTGTTGATGAATTCACACTTTTAACGACTTCCCACTCCTTCTTGACTTCCCACCTTTGATGACTTCCCACTTTTTTTAGATTTGCCATTTTTGGTGACTTCCCACTTTTGATGACCTCCCACTTTTGATGAATTCCCACTTTTTCTTGACTTCCCACTTTTGATGAGTTCCCACTATTGATGACTTTCCATTTTTGGTGACTTCTCACTTTTGATGACTTCCCTCTTTTGATGACTTCCCATTTTTTCCTGACATCCCACTTTTTCTTGACTTCCCACTTTTTCTTGACTTCCCACTTTTGATGACTTCCCACTTTTGATTACTTCCCACTTGATCCTGACTTCTCACTTTTGATGACTTCCCATTTTGGATGACTTCCCACTTTTTCTTGAGTTCCCAGGTTTTCTTGACCTCCCACTTTTTCTTTTCTTCCCAATTTTGGTGAGTTCCCACTATTGATGACTTCTCATTTTCGGTGACTTCCCACTTTTTATGACTTCCCAATTTTGAGGACTTCTCACTTTTTTCTGACTTCCCATTTTTTTTTGACTTCCTGCATTTTCTTGACTTCCCATTTTTGATGACTTCCCACTTTTTCTTGAATTTCCACTTTTGATGACCTCCCACGTTTTCTGGACTTCCCACTCTGGATGACCTCCCACTTTTTCTTGACTTTCCACTTTTTCTTGCCTTCCCACTTTTGATGACTTCCCACTTTTGATGACTTCCCACTTTGTCTTGACTTCCCACTTTTGTTGACTTCTCACTTTTGATAACTTCCCATGTTATCTTGACTTCTCATTTTTGATGACCTCCCACTTTTGATGACCTCCCACATTTTCTTGACTTCCTGCTTTCAGTGACTTCCCACTTTTTCTTGACTTCCCACTTTTGATGAGTTCCCACTATTGATGACTTTCCATTTTTTGGTGACATCCCACTTTTGATAACTTCCCTCTTTTGACGACTTCCCACTTTTTCTTGAATTCCCATCTTTGATGACTTCCCACCTTTTCCTGACACCCACTTTTTCTTGACTTCCCACTTTTTCTTGACTTCCCACTTTTGATGACTTCCCACTTTTTCTTGAATTCTCATTTTTGACGACGTCCCACTTTTTCTTGATTTCCCACTTTTGATGCCTTCTCACTTTTAATAACTTCCCTTGTTATTTTGACATCTCACTGTTGATGAATTCACACTTTTAACGACTTCCCACTTCTTCTTGACTTCCCACCTTTGATGACTTCCCACTTTTTCTAGATTTGCCTTTTTTGGTGACTTCCCACTTTTGATGACATCCCACTTTTGATGAATTCCCACTTTTTCTTGACTTCCCACTTTTGATGAGTTCCCACTATTGATGACTTTCCATTTTTGGTGACTTCTCACTTTTGATGACTTCCCTCTTTTGATGACTTCCCATTTTTTCCTGACATCCCACTTTTTCTTGACTTCCCACTTTTTCTTGACTTCCCACTTTTTATGACTTCCCAATTTTGAGGACTTCTCACTTTTTTCTGACTTCCCATTTTTTTTTGACTTCCTGCATTTTCTTGACTTCCCATTTTTGATGATTTCCCACTTTTTCTTGACTTCCCACTTTTTCCTAGCCTCCCTATTTTGATGACTTCCCTCTTTTAACAACTCCCCATATTTTCTTGACTTCCCGCTTTTGGTGACTTCCGCTTTTTTGTGACTTCCCACTTTTGATGACTTCCCACTTTTTCTTGACTTCCCACTTTTTCTTGACTTCCCACTTTTGATGACTTCCCAGTTTTTCTTGAATTCTCACTTTTGACGACTCCCCACGTTTTCTTGACTTCCCACTTTTTCTTGACTTCCCACTTTTGATGACTTCCCAATTTTGGTAACTTCCCACTTTTGATGATTTCCTTCTTTTGATGACTGCCCGCCTTCTCTTGACTTCCCACTTTTGATGACCTCCCATGTTTTCTTGACTTCCCACTTTTTCTTGAGTTCCCACGTTTTCTTGACCTGCCACTTTTTCTTTTCTTCCCACTTTTGGTGAGTTCCCACTATTGATGACTTTTCATTTTCGGTGACTTCCCACTTTTTATGACTTCCCAATTTTGAGGACTTCTCACTTTTTTCTGACTTCCCACTTTTTTTTGACTTCCTGCATTTTCTTGACTTCCCATTTTTGATGATTTCCCACTTTTTCTTGACTTCCCACTTTTTCCTAGCCTCCCTATTTTGATGACTTCCCTCTTTTCACAACTCCCCATATTTTCTTGACTTCCCGCTTTTGGTGACTTCCCGCTTTTTTGTGACTTCCCACTTTTGATGACTTCCCACTTTTTCTTGACTTCCCACTTTTTCTTGACTTCCCACTTTTGATGACTTCCCAGTTTTTCTTGAATTCTCACTTTTGACGACTCCCCACGTTTTCTTGACTTCCCACTCTGGATGACCTCCCACTTTTTCTTGACTTTCCACTTTTGACGACCTCCCACTTTTTCTTGACTTCCCACTTTTGATGAGTTCCCACTATTGATGACTTTCCATTTTTGGTGACATCCCACTTTTGATGACTTCCCTCTTTTGACGGCTTCCCACTTTTTCTTGAATTCCCATTTTTGATAACTTCCCACTATTTCCTGACATCCCATTTTTTCTGGACTTCCCACTTTTTCTTGACTTCCCACTTTTGATGACTTCCCACTTTTTCTTCAATTTTCACTTTTGACGACATCCCACTTTTTCTTGACCTCCCACTTTTGATGCTTTCTCACTTTTAACAACTTCCCTTCTTATTTTGACATCTCACTGTTGTTGAATTCACACTTTTAACGACTTCCCACTTCTTCTTGACTCCCACCTTTTCTTGACTTCCCGCAATTTCTTGACTTCCCATTTTTGATGACTTCCCACTTTTTCTTGACGTCCCTCTTTTGATGACTTCCCATTTTTTCTTGATTTCCCACTTTTAATGAGTTCCCACTATTGATGACTTCCACCTTTGATGACTTCCCACTTTTGATGACTTCCCACTTTTTCTTGGTTTTCCGCTTTCGGTGACTTCCCACTTTTGATGCCTTCTCACTTTTAATAACTTCCCTTGTTATTTTGACATCTCATGTTGATGAATTCACACTTTTAACGACTTCCCACTTCTTCTTGACTTCCCACCTTTTCTTGACTTCCCGCAATTTCTTGACTTCCCATTTTTGATGACTTCCCACTTTTTCTTGACGTCCCTCTTTTGATGACTTCCCATTTTTTCTTGCTTTCCCATTTTTAATGAGTTCCCACTATTGATGACTTCCACCTGTGATGACTTCCCACTTTTGATGACTTCCCACTTTTTCTTTGTTTTCCGCTTTCGGTGACTTCCCACTTTTGATGCCTTCTCACTTCTAATAACTTCCCTTGTTATTTTGACATCTCACTGTTGATGAATTCACACTTTTAACGACTTCCCACTTCTTCTTGACTTCCCACCTTTTCTTGACGTCCCACTTTTGATGACTTCCCACTTTTTCTTGATTTCCACTTTTGATGAGTTCCCACTATTGATGACTTCCACCTTTTCCTGACATCCCACTTTTTCTTGACTTCCCACTTTTTCTTGACTTCCCACTTTTGATGACTTCCCACTTTTGATTACTTCCCACTTTATCCTGACTTCTCACTTTTGATGACTTCCCATTTTGGTTGACATTCCACTTTTTCTTGACTTCCCAATTTTTCATAACCTCCCTATTTTGATGAATTCACTCTTTTGATGACTCCTCACTTTTTCCTGACCTCCCGCTTTCGGTGACTTCCCAATTTTGGTAACTTCCCACTTTTGATGATTTCCTTCTATTCATGACTACCCGCCTTCTCTTGACTTCTCACTTTTGATGAATTCCCACCTTTTCTTGACTTCCAACTTTTGATGAGTTCCCACTATTGATGACTTTCCATTTTTGGTGACTTCTCACTTTTGATGACTTCCCTCTTTTGATGACTTCCAATTTTTTCCTGACATCCCACTTTTTCTTGACTTCCCACTTTTGATGACTTCCCACTTTTGATTACTTCCCACTTTGTCTTGATTTCCCACTTTTGATGAGTTCCCACTATTGATGACTTCCACCTTTTCCTGACATCCCACTTTTTCTTGACTTCCCACTTTTTCTTGTCTTCCCACTTTTGATGAGTTCCCACTATTGATGACTTCCACCTTTTCCTGACATCCCACTTTTTCTTGACTTCCAACTTTTTCTTGACTTCCCACTTTTGATGACTTCCCAATTTTGGTAACTTCCCACTTTTTCTTTTCTTCCCACTTTTGGTGAGTTCCCACTATTGATGACTTCTCATTTTCGGTGACTTCCCACTTTTTATGACTTCCCAATTTTGAGGACTTCTCACTTTTTTCTGACTTCCCACTTTTTTTTGACTTCCTGCATTTTCTTGACTTCCCATTTTTGATGATTTCCCACTTTTTCTTGACTTCCCACTTTTGATGACTTCCCAGTTTTTCTTGAATTCTCACTTTTGACGACTCCCCACGTTTTCTTGACTTCCCACTCTGGATGACCTCCCACTTTTTCTTGACTTTCCACTTTTGACGACCTCCCATTTTTTCCTGACTTCCCACTTTTGATGAGTTCCCACTATTGATGACTTTCCATTTTTGGTGACTTCTCACTTTTGATGACTTCCCTCTTTTGATGACTTCCCATTTTTCCTGACATCCCACTTTTTCTTGACTCCCCACTTTTTCTTGACTTCCCACTTTTGATGACTTCCCACTTTTGATTACTTCCCACTTTATCTTGACTTCTCACTTTTGATGACTTCCCATATTGGATGACTTCCCACTTTTTCTTGACCTCCCACTTCTTCTTTACTTCCCACTTTTGGTGAGTTCCCACTATTGATGACTTCCCATTTTTGGTGACTTCCCACTTTTGATGGCTTCCCTCTTTTGACAACTTCCCACTTTTTCTTGACTTCCCACCTTTGATGACTTCCCACTTTTTCTTGACTTCCCGCTTTCGATGACATCCCAATTTTTTGTCCTGCTAATTTTTCTTGATTTTTGATGATGTCCCACGTTTTCTGGACTTCCCACTCTGGATGACCTCCCACTTTTGATGACCTCCCACATTTTCTTGACTTCCCGCTTTCAGCGACTTCCCACTTTTTCTTGACTTCCCACTTTTGATGAGTTCCCACTATTGATGACTTTCCATTTTTGGTGACATCCCACTTTTGATAACTTCCCTCTTTTGACGACTTCCCACTTTTTCTTGAATTCCGATCTTTGATGACTTCCCACCTTTTCCTGACATCCCACTTTTTCTTGACTTCCCACTTTTTCTTGACTTCTCACTTTTGATGACTTCCCACTTTTTCTTGAATTCTCATTTTTGACGACGTCCCACTTTTTCTTGATTTCCCACTTTTGATGCCTTCTCACTTTTAATAACTTCCCTTGTTATTTTGACATCTCACTGTTGATGAATTACACTTTTAACGACTTCCCACTCCTTCTTGACTTCCCACCTTTGATGACTTCCCACTTTTTTTAGATTTGCCATTTTTGGTGACTTCCCACTTTTGATGACCTCCCACTTTTGATGAATTCCCACTTTTTCTTGACTTCCCACTTTTGATGAGTTCCCACTATTGATGACTTTCCATTTTTGGTGACTTCTCACTTTTGATGACTTCCCTCTTTTGATGACTTCCCATTTTTTCCTGACATCCCACTTTTTCTTGACTTCCCACTTTTTCTTGACTTCCCACTTTTTATGACTTCCCATTTTGAGGACTTCTCACTTTTTTCTGACTTCCCATTTTTTTTTGACTTCCTGCATTTTCTTGACTTCCCATTTTTGATGATTTCCCACTTTTTCTTGACTTCCCACTTTTTCCTAGCCTCCCTATTTTGATGACTTCCCTCTTTTAACAACTCCCCATATTTTCTTGACTTCCCGCTTTTGGTGACTTCCGCTTTTTTGTGACTTCCCACTTTTGATGACTTCCCACTTTTTCTTGACTTCCCACTTTTTCTTGACTTCCCACCTTTTCTTGACGTCCCACTTTTGATGACTTCCCACTTTTTCTTGATTTCCACTTTTGATGAGTTCCCACTATTGATGACTTCCACCTTTTCCTGACATCCCACTTTTTCTTGACTTCCCACTTTTTCTTGACTTCCCACTTTTGATGACTTCCCAATTTTGGTAACTTCCCACTTTTTCTTTTCTTCCCACTTTTGGTGAGTTCCCACTATTGATGACTTCTCATTTTCGGTGACTTCCCACTTTTTATGACTTCCCAATTTTGAGGACTTCTCACTTTTTTCTGACTTCCCACTTTTTTTTGACTTCCTGCATTTTCTTGACTTCCCATTTTTGATGATTTCCCACTTTTTCTTGACTTCCCACTTTTTCTTGACTTCCCACTTTTGATGACTTCCCAGTTTTTCTTGAATTCTCACTTTTGACGACTCCCCACGTTTTCTTGACTTCCCACTCTGGATGACCTCCCACTTTTTCTTGACTTTCCACTTTTGACGACCTCCCATTTTTCCTGACTTCCCACTTTTGATGAGTTCCCACTATTGATGACTTTCCATTTTTGGTGACTTCTCACTTTTGATGACTTCCCTCTTTTGATGAACTTCCCATTTTTCCTGACATCCCACTTTTTCTTGACTCCCCACTTTTTTCTTGACTTCCCACTTTTGATGACTTCCCACTTTGATTACTTCCCACTTTATCTTGACTTCTCACTTTTGATGACTTCCCATATTGGATGACTTCCCACTTTTTCTTGACCTCCCACTTTTTCTTTACTTCCCACTTTTGGTGAGTTCCCACTATTGATGACTTCCCATTTTTGGTGACTTCCCACTTTTGATGGCTTCCCTCTTTTGACAACTTCCCACTTTTTCTTGACTTCCCACCTTTGATGACTTCCCACTTTTTCTTGACTTCCCGCTTTCGATGACATCCCACTTTTTTTGTCCTGCTAATTTTTCTTGACTTTTGATGATGTCCCACGTTTTCTGGACTTCCCACTCTGGATGACCTCCCACTTTTTCTTGACTTTCCATTTTTTCTTGCCTTCCCACTTTTGATGACTTCCCACTTTTGATGACTTCCCACTTTGTCTTGACTTCCCACTTTTGTTGACTTCTCACTTTTGATAACTTCCCATGTTATCTTGACTTCTCATTTTTGATGACCTCCCACTTTTGATGACCTCCCACATTTTCTTGACTTCCCGCTTTCAGCGACTTCCCACTTTTTCTTGACTTCCCACTTTTGATGAGTTCCCACTATTGATGACTTTCCATTTTTGGTGACATCCCACTTTTGATAACTTCCCTCTTTTGACGACTTCCCACTTTTTCTTGAATTCCGATCTTTGATGACTTCCCACCTTTTCCTGACATCCCACTTTTTCTTGACTTCCCACTTTTTCTTGACTTCTCACTTTTGATGACTTCCCACTTTTTCTTGAATTCTCATTTTTGACGACGTCCCACTTTTTCTTGATTTCCCACTTTTGATGCCTTCTCACTTTTAATAACTTCCCTTGTTATTTTGACATCTCACTGTTGATGAATTCACACTTTTAACGACTTCCCACTCCTTCTTGACTTCCCACCTTTGATGACTTCCCACTTTTTTTAGATTTGCCATTTTTGGTGACTTCCCACTTTTGATGACCTCCCACTTTTGATGAATTCCCACTTTTTCTTGACTTCCCACTTTTGATGAGTTCCCACTATTGATGACTTTCCATTTTTGGTGACTTCTCACTTTTGATGACTTCCCTCTTTTGATGACTTCCCATTTTTTCCTGACATCCCACTTTTTCTTGACTTCCCACTTTTTCTTGACTTCCCACTTTTGATGACTTCCCACTTTTGATTACTTCCCACTTGATCCTGACTTCTCACTTTTGATGACTTCCCATTTTGGATGACTTTCCACTTTTTCTTGACTTCCCAATTTTTCATAACCTCCCTATTTTGATGAATTCACTCTTTTGATGACTCCCGACTTTTTCCTGACCTCCCGCTTTCGGTGACTTCCCAATTTTGGTAACTTCCCACTTTTGATGATTTCCTTTTTTTGATGAATACCCGCCTTCTCTTGACTTCCCACTTTTGATGACCTCCCATGTTTTCTTGACTTCCCACTTTTTCTTGAGTTCCCAGGTTTTCTTGACCTCCCACTTTTTCTTTTCTTCCCAATTTTGGTGAGTTCCCACTATTGATGACTTCTCATTTTCGGTGACTTCCCACTTTTTATGACTTCCCAATTTTGAGGACTTCTCACTTT
Source organism: Sanderia malayensis (assembly GCA_013076295.1). Lineage (NCBI taxonomy): Eukaryota > Metazoa > Cnidaria > Scyphozoa > Semaeostomeae > Pelagiidae > Sanderia > Sanderia malayensis. Next base: position 7,722 of record RQOL01000041.1, on the reverse strand, counting down.
TTTCTGACTTCCCATTTTTTTTGACTTCCTGCATTTTCTTGACTTCCCATTTTTGATGATTTCCCACTTTTTCTTGACTTCCCACTTTTTCCTAGCCTCCCTATTTTGATGACTTCCCTCTTTTAACAACTCCCCATATTTTCTTGACTTCCCGCTTTTGGTGACTTCCGCTTTTTTGTGACTTCCCACTTTTGATGACTTCCCACTTTTTCTTGACTTCCCACTTTTTCTTGACTTCCCACTTTTGATGACTTCCCAGTTTTTCTTGAATTCTCACTTTTGACGACTCCCCACGTTTTCTTGACTTCCCACTCTGGATGACCTCCCACTTTTTCTTGACTTTCCACTTTTGATGACTTCCCCCTTTTTGTTGACTTCCCACTTTTGATGAGTTCCCACTATTGATGACTTTCCATTTTTGGTGACATCCCACTTTTGATGACTTCCCTCTTTTGACGGCTTCCCACTTTTTCTTGAATTCCCATCTTTGATAACTTCCCACTATTTCCTGACAGCCCATTTTTTCTTGACTTCCCAATTTTTCTTGACTTCCCACTTTTGATGACTTCCCACTTTTTCTTCAATTCTCACTTTTGACGACATCCCATTTTTTCTTGACTTCCCACTTTTGATGCTTTCTCACTTTTAATAATCCCTTCTTATTTTGACATCTCAGTATTGATGAATTCACACCTTTAACGACTTCCCACTTCTTCTTGACTTCCCACCTTTTCTTGACTTCCCGCAATTTCTTGACTTCCCATTTTTGATGACTTCCCACTTTTTCTTGACTTTCCACTTTTGATGACCTCCCACTTTTTCTTGACTTCCCACTTTTGATGACTTCCCAGTTTTTCTTGAATTCTCACTTTTGACGACTCCCCACGTTTCTTGACTTCCCACTCTGGATGACCTCCCACTTTTTCTTGACTTTCCACTTTTGATGACTTCCCCTTTTTGTTGACTTCCCACTTTTGATGACTTCCCTCTTTTGACGGCTTCCCACTTTTTCTTGAATTCCCATCTTTGATAACTTCCCACTATTTCCTGACATCCCATTTTTCTTGACTTCCCAATTTTTCTTGACTTCCCATTTTGATGACTTCCCACTTTTTCTTCAATTCTCACTTTTGACGACATCCCATTTTTTCTTGACTTCCCACTTTTGATGCTTTCTCACTTTTAATAACTTCCCCTTTATTTTGACATCTCAGTATTGATGAATTCACACTTTTAACGACTTCCCACTTCTTCTTGACTTCCCACTTTTTCTTGACTTTCCACTTTGATGACCTCCCTTTTCTTGACTTCCCACTTCTGATGAGTTCCCACTATTGATGACTTTCCATTTTGGTGACATCCCCACTTTTGATGGCTTCCCTCTTTTGACAACTTCCCACTTTTTCTTGACTTCCCACCTTTGATGACTTCCCACTTTTCTTGACTTCCCGCTTTCGATGACATCCCACTTTTTTTTGTCCTGCTAATTTTTCTTGACTTTTGATGACGTCCCACGTTTCTGGACTTCCCACTCTGGATGACCTCCCACTTTTTCTTGACTTTCCACTTTTTTTGCCTTCCCACTTTTGATGACTTCCCACTTTTGATGACTTCCCACTTTGTCTTGACTTCCCACTTTTGTGACCTCTCACTTTTGATACTTCCCATGTTATTTGACTTCTCATTTTTGATGACCTCCCACTTTTGATGACCTCCCACATTTTCTTGACTTCCCGCTTTCAGTGACTTCCCACTTTTCTTGACTTCCCACTTTTGATGAGTTCCCACTATTGATGACTTTCCATTTTGGTGACATCCCACTTTTGATAACTTCCCTCTTTTGACGACTTCCCACTTTTTCTTGAATCCCATCTTTGATGACTTCCCACCTTTTCCTGACATCCCACTTTTCTTGACTTCCCACTTTTTCTTGACTTCCCCTTTTGATGACTTCCCATTTTTTCTTGAATTCTCATTTTTGACGACGTCCCACTTTTTCTTGATTTCCCACTTTTTGATGCCTTTCACTTTTAATAAACTTCCCTTGTATTTTGACATCTCACTGTTGATGAATTCACACTTTTAACGACTTCCCACTTCTTCTTGACTTCCCACCTTTGATGTCTTCCCACTTTTTCTAGATTTGCCATTTTTGGTGACTTCCCACTTTTGATGACCTCCCACTTTTGATGAATTCCCACTTTTTCTTGACTTCCCATTTTTGATGAGTTCCCACTATTGATGACTTTCCATTTTTGGTGACTTCTCACTTTTGATGACTTCCTCTTTTGATGACTTCCCATTTTTTGCTGACATCCCACTTTTTCTTGACTTTCCACTTTTTTGACTTCCCACTTTTGATGACTTCCCACTTTTGATGACTCCCACTTTGTCTTGACTTCCCACTTTTGTTGACTTCTCACTTTTGATAACTTCCCATGTTATCTTGACTTCTCATTTTTGATGACCTCCCACTTTTGATGACCTCCCACATTTTCTTGACTTCCTGCTTTCAGTGACTTCCCACTTTTTCTTGACTTCCCACTTTTGATGAGTTCCCACTATTGATGACTTTCCATTTTTTGGTGACATCCACTTTTGATAACTTCCCTCTTTTGACGACTTCCCACTTTTCTTGAATTCCCATCTTTGATGACTTCCCACCTTTTCCTGACACCCACTTTTTCTTGACTTCCCACTTTTTCTTGACTTCCACTTTTGATGACTTCCCACTTTTTCTGAATTCTCATTTTTGACGACGTCCCACTTTTCTTGATTTCCCACTTTGATGCCTTCTCACTTTTAATAACTTCCCTTGTTATTTTGACATCTCACTGTTGATGAATTCACACTTTTAACGACTTCCCACTTCTTCTTGACTTCCCACCTTTGATGACTTCCCACTTTTTCTAGATTTGCCATTTTTGGTGACTTCCCACTTTTGATGACATCCCACTTTTGATGAATTCCCACTTTTTCTTGACTTCCCACTTTTGATGAGTTCCCACTATATGACTTTCCATTTTTGGTGACTTCTCACTTTTGATGACTTCCCTCTTTTGATGACTTCCCATTTTTTCCTGACATCCCACTTTTTTCTTGACTTCCACTTTTTCTTGATTCCCACTTTTTATGACTTCCCAATTTGAGGACTTCTCACTTTTTTCTGACTTCCCATTTTTTTTTGACTTCCTGCATTTTCTTGACTTCCCATTTTGATGATTCCCACTTTTTCTTGACTTCCCACTTTTCCTAGCCTCCCTATTTTGATGACTTCCCTCTTTTAAACAACTCCCCATTTTCTTGACTTCCCGCTTTTGGTGACTTCCGCTTTTTGTGACTCCCACTTTTGATGACTTCCCACTTTTTCTTGACTTCCCATTTTTCTTGACTTCCCACTTTGATGACTTTCCCATTTTTCTTGAATTCTCACTTTGACGACTCCCCACGTTTTCTTGACTTCCCACTTTTCTTGACTTCCCACTTTTGATGACTTCCCAATTTTGGTAACTTCCCACTTTTGATGATTCCTTCTTTTGATGACTGCCGCCTTCTCTTGACTCCCACTTTTGATGACCTCCCATTTTTCTTGACTTCCCACTTTTTCTTGATTCCCACGTTTTCTTGACCTGCCACTTTTTCTTTTCTTCCCACTTTTGGTGAGTTCCCACTATGATGACTTTTCATTTTCGGTGACTTCCCACTTTTTATGACTTCCCAATTTTGAGGACTTCTCACTTTTTTCTGACTTCCCACTTTTTTTTGACTTCCTGCATTTTCTTGACTTCCCATTTTTGATGATTTCCCACTTTTTCTTGACTTCCACTTTTTCCTAGCCTCCCTATTTTGATGACTTCCCTCTTTTCACAACTCCCCATATTTTCTTGACTTCCCGCTTTGGTGACTTCCCGCTTTTTGTGACTTCCCACTTTGATGACTTCCCACTTTTCTTGACTTCCCACTTTTTCTTGACTTCCCACTTTGATGATTCCCAGTTTTTCTTGAATTCTCACTTTTGACGACTCCCCACGTTTTCTTGACTTCCCACTCTGGATGACCTCCCACTTTTTCTTGACTTTCCACTTTTGACGACCTCCACTTTTCTTGACTTCCCACTTTTGATGAGTTCCCACTATTGATGACTTTCCATTTTTGGTGACATCCCACTTTTGATGACTTCCCTCTTTTGACGGCTTCCCACTTTTCTTGACTTCCCATTTTGATGACTTCCCACTTTTTCTTGAATTCTCATTTTTGACGACGTCCCACTTTTTTTTGATTTCCCACTTTTGATGCCTTCTCACTTTTAATAACTTCCCTTGTTATTTTGACATCTCACTGTTGATGAATTCACACTTTTAACGACTTCCCACTCCTTCTTGACTTCCCACCTTTGATGACTTCCCACTTTTTTTAGATTTGCCATTTTTGGTGACTTCCCTTTTGATGACCTCCCACTTTTGATGAATTCCACTTTTTCTTGATTCCCACTTTTGATGAGTTCCCACTATTGATGACTTTCCATTTTGGTGACTTCTCACTTTTGATGACTTCCCTCTTTTGATGACTTCCCATTTTCCTGACATCCCTTTTTCTTGACTTCCACTTTTTCTTGACTTCCCACTTTTGATGACTTCCCACTTTTGATTACTTCCCACTTGATCCTGACTTCTCACTTTTGATGACTTCCCATTTTGATGACTTTCCACTTTTTCTTGACTTCCCAATTTTTCATAACCTCCCTATTTTGATGAATTCACTCTTTTGATGACTCCCGACTTTTTCCTGACCTCCCGCTTTCGGTGACTTCCCAATTTTGGTAACTTCCCACTTTTGATGATTTCCTTTTTTTGAGAATACCCGCCTTCTCTTGACTTCCCACTTTTGATGACCTCCCATGTTTTCTTGACTTCCACTTTTTCTTGAGTTCCCAGGTTTTCTGACCTCCCACTTTTTCTTTTCTTCCCATTTTGGTGAGTTCCCACTATTGATGACTTCTCATTTTCGGTGACTTCCCACTTTTATGACTTCCCAATTTTGAGGACTTCTCACTTTTTTCTGACTTCCCATTTTTTTTGACTTCCTGCATTTTCTCTTGACTTCCCATTTTTGATGATTTCCCACTTTTTCTTGACTTCCCACTTTTTCCTAGCCTCCCTATTTTGATGACTTCCCTCTTTTAACAACTCCCCATATTTCTTGACTTCCCGCTTTTGTGACTTCCGCTTTTTGTGACTTCCCACTTTGTGATGACTTCCCACTTTTTCTTGACTTCCCACTTTTTCTTGACTTCCCACTTTTGATGACTTCCCAGTTTTTCCTGAATTCTCACTTTTGACGACTCCCCACGTTTTCTTGACTTCCCACTCTGGATGACCTCCACTTTTTCTTGACTTTCCACTTTTGATGACTTCCCCCTTTTTGTTGACTTCCCACTTTGATGAGTTCCCACTATTGATGACTTTCCATTTTTGGTGACATCCCACTTTTGATGACTTCCCTCTTTTGACGGCTTCCCACTTTTTCTTGAATTCCCATCTTTGATAACTTCCCACTATTTCCTGACAGCCCATTTTTTCTTGACTTCCCAATTTTTCTTGACTTCCCACTTTTGATGACTTCCCACTTTTCTTCAATTCTCACTTTTGACGACATCCCATTTTTTCTTGACTTCCCACTTTTGATGCTTCTCACTTTTAATAACTTCCCTTCTTATTTTGACATCTCAGTATTGATGAATTCACACCTTTAACGACTTCCCACTTCTTCTTGACTTCCCACCTTTTCTTGACTTCCCGCAATTTCTTGACTTCCCATTTTGATGACTTCCCACTTTTTCTTGACTTTCCACTTTTGATGACCTCCCACTTTTTCTTGACTTCCCACTTTTGATGACTTCCAGTTTTTCTAATTCTCACTTTTGACGACTCCCCACGTTTTCTTGACTTCCCACTCTGGATGACCCCCACTTTTCTTGACTTTCCACTTTTGATGACTTCCCCTTTTTGTGTGACTTCCCACTTTTGATGACTTCCCTCTTTTGACGGCTTCCCACTTTTTCTTGAATTCCATCTTTGATAACTTCCCACTATTTCTGACATCCCATTTTTCTTGACTTCCCAATTTTTCTTGACTTCCCATTTTGATGACTTCCCACTTTTTCTTCAATTCTCACTTTTGACGACATCCCATTTTTTCTTGACTTCCCACTTTTGATGCTTTCTCACTTTTTAATAACTTCCCTTCTTATTTTGACATCTCAGTATTGATGAATTCACACTTTTAACGACTTCCCACTTCTTCTTGACTTCCCACTTTTCTTGACTTTCCACTTTTGATGACCTCCCACTTTTTCTTGACTTCCCACTTCTGATGAGTTCCCACTATTGATGACTTTCCATTTTTGGTGACATCCCACTTTTGATGGCTTCCCTCTTTTGACAACTTCCCACTTTTTCTTGACTTCCCACCTTTGATGACTTCCCACTTTTTTCTTGACTTCCCGCTTTCGATGACATCCCACTTTTTTTGTCCTGCTAATTTTTCTTGACTTTGATGACGTCCCACGTTTTCTGGACTTCCCACTCTGGATGACCTCCCACTTTTTTGACTTTCCACTTTTTTTGCCTTCCCACTTTTGATGACTTCCCACTTTGATGACTTCCCACTTTGTCTTGACTTCCCACTTTTGTTGACCTCTCACTTTTGATAACTTCCCATGTTATCTTGACTTCTCATTTTGATGACCTCCCACTTTTGATGACCTCCCACATTTCTTGACTTCCCGCTTTCAGTGACTTCCCACTTTTTCTTGACTTCCCACTTTTGATGAGTTCCCACTATTGATGACTTTCCATTTTGGTGACATCCCACTTTTGATAACTTCCCTCTTTTGACGACTTCCCACTTTTTCTTGAATTCCCATCTTTGATGACTTCCCACCTTTCCTGACATCCCCACTTTTCTTGACTTCCCACTTTTTCTTGACTTCCCACTTTGATGACTTCCCATTTTTTCTTGAATTCTCATTTTTGACGACGTCCCACTTTTTCTTGATTTCCCACTTTTGATGCTTCTCACTTTTAATAACTTCCCTTGTTTTTGACATCCTCACTGTTGATGAATTCACACTTTTAACGACTTCCCACTTCTTCTGACTTCCCACCTTTGATGTCTTCCCACTTTTTCTAGATTTGCCATTTTGTGACTTCCCACTTTTGATGACTCCCACTTTTGATGAATTCCCACTTTCTTGACTTCCCATTTTGATGATTTCCCACTATTTGATGACTTTCCACTTTTGTGACTTCTCCACTTTTGATGACTTCCCTCTTTGATGACTTCCCATTTTTGCTGACTCCCACTTTTTCTTGACTTTCCACTTTTCTTGCTTCCCACTTTTGATGACTTCCCACTTTTGATGACTTCCCACTTTGTCTTGACTTCCCACTTTTTGTTGACTTCTCACTTTTGATAACTTCCCATGTTATCTTGACTTCTCATTTTTGATGACCTCCCACTTTTGATGACCTCCCACATTTTCTTGACTTCCTGCTTTCAGTGACTTCCCACTTTTTCTTGACTTCCCACTTTTGATGAGTTCCCACTATTGATGACTTTCCATTTTTGGTGACATCCCACTTTTGATAACTTCCCTCTTTTGACGACTTCCCACTTTTTTTGAATTCCCATCTTTGATGACTTCCCACCTTTCCTGACACC
>RQOL01000409.1:0-45116 GCA_013076295.1 Sanderia malayensis | reverse complement strand
TCAATAATAATAGTTGCTAATTATCATGTTCATTATCAGGTCGATCAACTCATATCAGCAGAGATACCGGATCCAAAGGATGCAAAATATCACAAGTTGGTCCTAAAGCACATGACACATGGACCCTGTGGAGTTTTAAATCCTCATTGCGTGTGCATGGAAAATAACAAATGCAAAAAGCACTTTCCGAAAGAACAAGTTGCTGAAACTCAAATCAATGTCAACGGCTATCCTCTCTATAGACGACGCTGTCTTCATCCAATCAATGTGAATAATCGCATTTTGGATGATACCTGGGTAGTGCCACACAACAGATACCTACTCATCAAATATCGGTGTCATATCAACGTGGAAATATGCAGTACAGTTAAAAGTGTCAAGTACATTTTCAAATATATCCACAAAGGACATGATATGGCACATGTTGAAATTCTTGAAGAAAATCAACAACAAGTACCTCAAGACATTGAACACGACGAGGTACGCCAATACATCAACGCAAGATATATTGGACCACATGAAGCTGTCTATCGGCTTATGCAGTTCCCCATGCACGACAAAAGCCACATAGTCAAACGGCTTTCTGTTCATTACTGGCATTTGAGCAACAAGTCATCTTTCATGACAATGATGACGAACAAAGGCTCAACAACATTGGTGATAGAACAACACTCACAGCATGGTTTGAACTCAACCAGCAAGATCCAGCTGCACGTCAGTACCTCTATCATGAGATACCAGAGCACTATGTCTTCCAGGAGCGTTCAAAACATGGACAGCCAGACAACGAAGAACAATGCCAATTATTGGTAGAGTAACTCAAGTGCAGCCTAGACCTTGCGAGCAAAAATTCGCACTAAGACTTTTGCTATTGCATAAACGAGGAGCTACGTCATTTGAAGACCTTCGAACGATAGAAGGTCATCTATGTGACTCCTTCAAAGATGCAGCATTAGCTTTAGGCTTTTAGAAGATGATGCCGAAATCACACGCTGTTTACACGACGCAGTCATCTTTAATATTCCACAGCCAACTCAGACAGTTGTTTGCATCATTGCTACTCTTTCAAACGCCATCAGACATCAGAACTCTCTTCAACGCCTTCAAAGAAGCAATGAGTGAAGACTTTGTCAGACGTGATCAACTCAACAATCCAGACATAACCTTCCAAGACAGACACATGTATCAATGTCTACATGATATTGACAACAATTTGAAGGTTCATGGTTTGTCCATCACGAATTACGATCACCTTCCTCAGCTACCGGCCGACTTTGTCATTCCAGAACAAGGTGATTTACAACTTACATGATGATATTCACTGTAATAATTTAGCCATATATCTTCTATTTCTACCAAATAACTATTGTTTATGTTTCAGAGGAAGATCACATGGATGTTTGAACATGAAAGAGAGCAAGGAGAACAAATGCACGCTGCTTGAATGCAGAACAACGAGTTGTTTACACAGCCATTATTCAAGCAATTGAAGCGCAATCAGAGCAGAACTGTCACTTTCTCGACGGACCATCTGGCACAGGGAAAACATTTCTCTACAACACGTTGGTTCGTAATCTTCATGCATCTGGACACAAAGTTCAGTTATGGCTTGGTCAGGAATTGCAGCTACACTGCTTATTGACGGCAGAACATCGCATTCACAATTCCAAATTCCAATACCATTGATGCTGGAATCAACATGCAATGTTAAGAGACAGAGCCGAAGAGCACAAGTGTTGCGTGAAACAACCCTGTTTATATGGGATGAAGCTTCAATGATACCAGCATTGGCATTACAAGCAGTTGACAGACTGCTTCGGGATATCACAAGAGTTGACAAACCATTTGGTGGCAAATTCATGTTACTTGGTGGTGATTTCAGACAAGTTCTACCTGTTGTTCCCAAAGCAGGAAGGGAGAAAATCGTATCAGAGAGTCTTAAATCATATCAAATCAGTGATTTGTGGGCACAGTTTCAACAACATCGCCTACACACAAACATGAGAGCTGTTCAAGATGAATCTTACAGAGAATTCTCAGAATGGCTCCTAAGACTCGGCAACACACAAGAACCACAGCATGCACTTGACAATATCACTTTGCCACATCAAATATGCACATCTTCGCAAGAGGAAATGCTCAACTTCATATATCCCCAGCCTAATACACCACAGTCCCACCTCATGCTGGATCCGGTAACCATGTCAGAACGTTGTTGTCTTACCTCAAAGAATGACTTCTCGCATCAAATCAATGACATCATTCTGGAAAGACTACAGACTCCTGACAGAACATACTACAGCACAGACAGTGTGATAACAGATGTTCCAGATGAGGAGGCGGCATATCCAATAGAGTTTCTCAACAATCTAACTCCTAATGGAATGCTATTACATCGACTTAGACTCTAGGTATAATCTTCCTCTGTAATAATTATGTATGCATGAATTGACATCCACACTGATAGCAATTTTTAAGCCTGATTTTCCTGCAGTAATATAATAATACTATGCAATACATATTGTAATTTCCAACTCTTTTTCTTTAAGGTTGGTGCAACAATCATTCTTCTGAGGAATCTAAATCCAAAGAAAGGTCTTTGCAACGGCACAAGACTCATTGTACGCCATCTCCGACGCAACGTGATCCCAGCAGAGATCATCACCAAGGAACACAGAGGCCTGCAGGTAATGATTCCTAGAATAACATTGTCAACACAAGACACTGAGATGCCGTTCAACATCAAGCGACGGCAATTGCCAGTCAGACTAGCATACTGCCTTACTATCAACAAGGCACAGGGACAATCTCTCAAGTATGTTGGTTTGTATTTACCTGAGCCCGTGTTCACACATCGTCAGTTATATGTGGCCATGTCCAGAGCAACGTCATTTGACGGGCTCAAAGTATTCCTCCCAGAGGGAACACACAGGAAGACAAAAAACATTGTCTTCCAAGAAGTCCTGTAAAGGTCTTCACAAACTTTTGAGCATAAATTGCGTTGCTCACAGAGGGTGTCAGTCTACCAAAATGCACATACACAAATTACGGGGCTCAGATTGTGGTTCTAGTGGATCGGCATTGCACTACAGTGTGATGTTCCCTGTTGTGATATCAGCACAACACTCAGAAAGCAAAGCCGTTAAAAGCTTTGAACATTGCTGGTTTGCCATGCTACTCCAATCAATAAGATCTGCCTAGACGATCCGGACACTTTCACAACATTCCAGTGTCCGGGGGTGTTCGCCAATAGCAACAACACGATCTGGGTCCTCGGTAGCACCCGTATCAGAAGAGGTATGCTTTGCCATGCTTTCCGATATTGCCTATGGGAGTATGGCTTTCCTTTTCTCTGTGAAAACTGCAATCTCTCCATTAACCATAATTGTTTTAACAAGAGGTAGCATAAGATTACCCTTCTCTCAACCAACCAACCCATGGACTTATTTATTATAACAATATAGTTGACCCTTTATTATGTAGTATTCCAAATTTAAATTGCAGTTTTCATGAACAAGGAAACCTCGAACAAAGGTTACCCCTTGAAGTTGGTGTTCGAGCTTTAAACTAATGTAACTGGCAATCTTCTTTTTTTAATATGCCCAAACTTAATGGTAAAAACGCACGATGAACAACAACATCCGTATCGTTGCTCTGTGCCACGCGAGTATGAATTCCTATTGAACAATGCTGTCAATGTCGCAGAACACTCCACATGATGAATGAAGACATCAATACTATCTACAGATGGGACAAATTATCTCTCATTGATGTTCACTATCGATTTATAAACATGAACCCTAAACGAACATTACAGTTTGTGTACATTTTTTTTCGTGCATGTTAAAGCCCATGGTTTCCTTCATGACACTGTATGCCAACAGTTTTTTATAGTTGTGTGTAGCACATAATTTAAGCTATCATCAATGATACTTACTTTATTGCCGTTGATGTACTAATAAATATATTATATACCAAAGCAATATAGGATTAATGTACTCTCTGCTCAAATTTACTGAACTTCATCAATGTCCGTTTTTAATGAGATGCATTTCTGGTGTCCTTCCAGCCCTTTATCCCCCATTGAAACGAGGTCGTTGTGTTGCATTGAAAAAACTTTAGCCTCTTTTCCATCAATGCCTACCGGTAACGTAACACCGCTAACTTTTATAATAAGAATTTGAAACAGCTTGGCTTGGCATCACAAAAAGCTCATCGAACAGGACAACTTGAAGTTGGTAAACTATTTCCAAATTTACAAGGGACATTTTCAATGTATGATACAGGTAATACAGATCTTCTTTTTAACTCATTCCCAATCCAATTTCCTCAAGTTGTTAAACCAGCTTGATCTGGGTTTAGCCATGCTAACTTCACTGATTGGGAGGGGAGGGAACGAAATCGAAGATTTAGATTAGTTATTTTATACCTTCATAGTTTACTTGCTTCTAAAATAAATGTTTTATGCCCTGACTACATGTGCCTCCAGTACTAGCTTAAATTTAAAATGATTCTTGAAATATTTACCAATTTATGGATTTTTTACTGTTCATTTTGCCTTCACGTGTCAGTCACAAGCAAAATATATTGACATCCCCATGAAACTATTTTTATCTTCAATATTGATGATGGATGAAGTATTCATAAACCAGTGGAAAGATAATTTTCACTTATTTTGCATTTCAAACATCTTCTTCCATGTAATCCACAAGGGCTATTGATCATTATGGCTGCACAACTGTCATGTTGTCCTATCATCCTGTAACTAATCATATGGTCATTTCATTGATTATTAATTCTTTCTTTTTTCCTATATGATTCTTACTGAAACAAATACTGAAGTGCTTAACCGAAGCTGTCAATGTCACTAATACTTGCTATTCAAACCATGCAAATGTCAAATGACCGAAACAAACATTTACTACACTATGTATGAAATGTCAATGGAAACCTTGAAAAACTCATGGGAAAGAGTTCTGTTAATGTAAGTTTCTATCACATTGTAATTTAAGCAGTTTTTGTGTCAGGTTATTGCCTAATTATAATGGACTTATATGGGACACTGGTAAAATAACAATGTATTACTTTTATCCTTGGTATGCAGCTGCAATACTTGCACAAAATTAATGCTCATCTGTTATGCCATATGTGCATTAGTAAAATTTAAGTCCATTGTTCTGCTAACCTACCCACAGTTACAATTATTACAATTTCATTTATTCAACTTTTCACTATCCCTTCCCCAAAAGTTTTGTGCTTTCAAAGGTCAATTGCCATCTTATGATGCAATATTCCATGTCAATGCAAAAATCGCCAATACGAGGCTTATTTTGTAAAAACAAGGCCAATGTCTCAAACTTTATTCTACACCCCCCTAGAGTGATGTGTACTATCTGGAAACATGACTAAAAGCAAATACTAAGGTGAGCCTAGGGAGCAAACCCATTGTAAGAGGGGTTGAAAGGGGCATGAGCGTAAGCGAATGCAGCGCACGAAGTGCGCCCTATCAGTCAATGTTTTTTGATAATAGATACACAGGCGAGCAGAGCGAGCTAACCCATTGTATATGGGGTTGAAAGAGGCACGAGCGTAAGCGAATGCAGCGCACCAAGTGCGCCCTATCAGGCAACGTTTTTTGATAGTAGATGGACAAGCGAGCGTAGCGAGCCAACCCATTGTAAGTGGGGTTGAAAGAGGCATGGGCGTAAGTGAATGCAGCGCACGAAGTGCGCCTTGTCAGTCAATGTTTCCATATAATACATAGACAGGCGAGCGTAGCGAGCCAACCCATTGTAAGTGGGGTTGAAAGAGGCATGAGCGTAAGTGAATGCAGCGCACGAAGTGCACCCTATCAGTCAATGTTTCTTTATAATACATAGACAGGCGAGCGCAGCGAGCCCACCCATTGTAAGTGGGGTTGAAAGAGGCATGAGCGTAAGCGAATGCAGTGCACGAAGTGCGCCCTATCAGTCAGTGTTTCTTCATAATACATAGACAGGCGAGCGCAGCGAGCCAACCCATTGTAAGTGGGGTTGAAAGAGGCATGAGCGTAAGCAAATGCAGCGCACCAAGTGCGCCTTATCAGTCAATGTTTCTTCATATTACATAGACAGGCGAGCGCAGCGAGCAAACCCATTGTAAGTGGGGTTGAAAGAGGCATGAGCGTAAGTGAATGCAGCGCACGAAGTGCACCCTATCAGTCAATGTTTCTTTATAATACATAGACAGGCGAGCGCAGCGAGCCCACCCATTGTAAGTGGGGTTGAGGGTTGAAAGAGGCATGAGCGTAAGCGAATGCAGTGCACGAAGTGCGCCCTATCAGTCAGTGTTTCTTCATAATACATAGACAGGCGAGCGCAGCGAGCCAACCCATTGTAAGTGGGGTTGAAAGAGGCATGAGCGTAAGCGAATGCAGCGCACCAAGTGCGCCTTATCAGTCAATGTTTCTTCATATTACATAGACAGGCGAGCGCAGCGAGCAAACCCATTGTAAGTGGGGTTGAAAGAGGCATGAGCGTAAGTGAATGCAGCGCACGAAGTGCACCCTATCAGTCAATGTTTCTTTATAATACATAGACAGGCGAGCGCAGCGAGCCAACCCATTGTAAGTGGGGTTGAAAGAGGCATGAGCGTCAGCAAATGCAGCGCACTAAGTGCGCCAACCAGGTTAAGCTTTTTTTACTTGATGGGCTGTTGCAAGCAAGCGAACGCGAGCGAAGACACCTGTATGTATGTATGTATGTATGTATGTATGTATGCATGTATGTATGTATGTATGTATGTATGTAGGTATGTATGTATGTATATAGGTATGTATGTATATATGTATGTGCGCCCACCAGATTAAGCTTTTTTTTAATTGACGGGCTGGGTCGAACGAGCGAAGCGAGTGATGACCCCTAGTTAACAATATATTCTGATAATATTATGGGAATGAATATATGAAGAGCAAAGATTGAAAATCATAGCAATAGGAGAAGATACTTACAAATCTGAATGAGCAGGTAACTTGAATAACAAATGCCGAAGTAAACAAAGGTAAGTAGTGTTAAAAGTTGTTACACATTAACTGTAAAATTGTTGTTAATAACTATGGATGCATTTAAGGCTGCTCTAGTTAATATGGCTTTGTTTTCTTAAATGTTTAAACTTTCAAAAGTTATTTAGAAAAATTTTTCACTTACTTGAATTTGGTGCGATCGAGATCTGAAAGATTTTCGCGCGCTCAAGTCAAAGTCAAAGCTATTGTCTTTCGAAACTATAGCAACAATATCAAGATGGCCCCACGGAAAAGAATGAGATCGAGGTCTTCTGGAAGTATGGAAACAACGTGGTGTTGGGTGAATTCCGATGTTACAATAATTCTGCATGGCGAAAGTATGAATGGCAAAGACTATAGATTAAAGTGAACTACGAATTGGTGTAAGAATAGAGAGGGTATGTTAAGTTGAATAATAATCAGGTAATGCATAAGTAGATATAAATGGACATTAATTAAAGGTTGACTCCCACACTAAATAATGCTGTGATTATTCAGTAAACTTCTTTCATTTCCCTATAAATCACAATGAAATGACAACACTATTCAGTATGAAAATTTACATGTTATAAGTTTTAATATATTTATGACTTTATTATATATTATTTATTCTTTGATGGATTGTTATTCGATTAGCTTTCTTTATTATGTAAACAAAAATATATAAAATATTATGAATTAATATTGATAATATGATATATACAATATTTTCTCAATGACTGTTTTGAATGTGGCAGTTTTTCTGCAAGGTTTATAACTTGTCTGTTCTCTACTGTACCATACTATATATTTCATTATGTTATACATTACCATATACTACTATACATTACTATACATTGATATACAGGGTGGCCCAGAAAAAAGTAACCCTCCTAACAAAATAATTCGTAAAAAATATTTCTGAAGTAGCAATTTTATGAAATTCATACTTCATGTTATTTCACTTAAGTGCGATATTTTGCGTAAATATTGTGCTGGTAGAGTTTATTATCTCTGAGTAAATATACTCTCAAACTTAAGCATCGAAAAACACACTGTTTGGAAACATGTAACTTTTCAACTTTATATTGATGCAATAAAACACGAAAAACTTCAACAACTCATTCTAGCAGTCACATAAGATGTTCAAAATGTCAGTCTGGTAAGGTTCTTTTTCTTCCCCATGCTTTTTCTATTCTTAAATTCTTTATAAGATGCTTATCTTCTACTGATATTGCAGGCATTTTCCTTTACGTTAATTTTTGTTTTGCTTGCACGCTGACGTGATGAAATTTCAATTTCCCGCCAAAACAGCGGGTTTTTGTATGTCACGAATTTAACGCCTCATTGTGCCTAGATGGAAGCTCTAAACGTCAAGATATTTTACACGTTAAAAAACTTGAATTGAATATCATCTGGTATAAATTTGATTGAATTCGTTTTTGAGAAAAAATATCTATAAATTAATAATAATAATAGTAATGGTTGCTTACCCACTGTTTCCTCAACCAAAATATGAAATTAATGGTTGTGTGCTCAACAGTGAACATTAAAGTAAACAATTATGAATAAAAATTATCTAGGTTAGTTGTTAAAAGGAAAGACTTTAAAGTTTTTTTAAAATTGTCAACATCGTGAATGTGTCTGACATAAGCAGGTAGCTTATTCCATAGGGCTGGACCAGCTTTGGAGAAAGCCCTTTCCCCATACTTGTTCATGCTGCTTGGAATGTGTAAGGTATAATTTCGTGAAGTTGCTATTAATATTTTATCTTGCAGAGCGATTGGTGCATTTCCCCAAATGCATTTGTGTACTGTCAAACAGATTTTGAAAACTATACGCTCTCTAATTTTTAGCCAATGTAGCCTAACAAAGAGTGGAGAAATTGACGCTCGATCAAATTTAGTTTTGTTAAAGATAAGACGAATAGCTGCATTTTGAACGGATTGTAGGGCTTGAATTTGTTGTTTTGGTAAAAGAAAATAAAGAGAATTACAATAATCTAGTTTTGAGGTAACAAGTGACGTGATTAAAGTATTCAAACAGTCAACTGGTAGAAAACATTTTATTTTCGCAATATTTCTCAGAAAAAAGCATTCTGACACAACTTTGTTAACTTGTGTATGAAAGCTCAACTCCGTGTCTATCCATACTCCTAGATTCCTTGCTGATTGAACAAAACGTATTGTCTCTTCATCATTCGTAACTCCATGGATCTGAAGTTCTGATCTTATTGCTGGGGGATACAACAACATAATTTTAGTTTTAGATCTATTTAACTTCAGGAAATAGGATTTCATCCATTCGGCAATAGAAGTGAGACACTCAGATATGCCTGTTGTTAAAACGGAGGACTGAAAAAGTGGATGGAATGTTTGATAAAGTTGGTGATCATCAGCAAATCCAAAAACACGAAAGCAATTGGCATGAACAGTACTGTAAAGCGACTCAATATATATATTAAACAGTATTGGACCAAGGACAGATCCTTGTGGCACACCATATTTAACTTCAATTGACTCGGATAGAAATTCGCCTATCTTAACTTTTTGCTCCCTACTTTCTAGAAATGATTTCAACCACCCCAGTGCAGTGCCCCGAATTCCAATTTTTTAAAATAAAATTTGCAATAATACTTCATGGTCGACCGTATCAAATGCAGCACTGAGGTCAAGAAAGACTAAAACAGTGGCTAGCTTGTGTTCGAAACCCTTTAATATGTCATCGGTTAAATTCAATAAAAGCAGTTCCGTCGAGTGATTTTCTTTATACCCAAACTGATACCTGGAATGAAGCGAATTTTTTTCCATGTGACTTGTCAATCTTCTAGCTACGCAACGCTCAACCAGTTTGCTAAGGAACACCAAGTTAGAGACGGGACGATAGTTCTTGAAGTTATCCCTACCGATTTTGCAATGAATCTCTTTCAGAAGTGGAACTACGATGGCAGATTTAAGACAATCCATTGTGCCAAATTCTAATGAAATATTTACCAATTCCACCCAGAATGGTAATAGAACATCAACATTTTTTGTCAACAACGCGGTATTTAGTGGGTCAGCTGGAGAGCAAGAAATTTTGTGAGACTTTATGATATGCAATAGTTCTTCGGCTGTCGTCGGCTCAAATATGTATAGTTCTTGCAAATTTTCAGACATTGGTACATTGGAAATAGTATCGCTGGAGGAGTTTTTGAATGTTCTTCGAAGGTTATCAACTTTGTCATGAAAATACTCATTAAATTTGTTGGCAAGGTCTATATCATTTTCAGTTTCTGGGAAGTATTTACTTCTGCTCCTGTAGAGGAAACCATTAGCCAATTCAAATAGTGTTTGGAGTTTATTGGTTGACATATTTATTCTATTCACATAATACGATTGTTTTTTCAACTTTGCCAGCTGCGTACACTCTCGCCTAAAATTTCTATACTTTTCCCTGTCACTATTCTGTCTACTTTTCCTGAACACCTTCTCGGCTTTCCTTTTCTTTGCTCGAAGTAACTTGTATTCATTGTCGAACCATGGTGACTTTTCATTGAAATTGACAGTTTTTTTCTTTACAGGAGCATATTTGTCCACAAGAGTCCGGAGTTTTAAATTGTAAGTATCAACTATGTTTTCAAAAGTTGTATTTAAAGGTATTTCTTTTATTGCAATTTCTACATCTTCTTTAAAATGGTCATTGTTTATTTTCGCCGGGTTTCGAAAGGTGAGTACTTTTTTAATCTTTTTTGATGTAATACTATTGATGTTAAAAAAGATCATCCTATGGTCACTTAGTACCACATCTTTTGTAGTTACACTACATAGATCTACTTCATCGGCAGGTGTAATGACTAAGTCTATTGTATGTCCTTGTCTCTGGGTGGGGCCGAAAACATGTTGACGAAAGTTAAAAAGTGAAAGTAAGTTGTTTAGTTGTTTTGCTAACGGGTCAGATGTTACATCAACATGAATATTAAAATCTCCTGAAATAATGAATCTATTCTTACTTGCGATTAGTATTTCCAACAGTTCACGGATTTCAGAGAAGAATGTTTCTTTTTTTATATACCCTAGCCTGTAAATTACAACACATAATATGGAAGAATCTTTGGTATTAACTATTTCAGTGGCACAACACTCAAATGAATGAAATTGTCTCACGTGGAAGTTCTTATAAGAGATTGAATTCCTAATTGTTATACCTACACCACCACCTACACTTTTTTGTCTGTTATTTCGAGGAATATTATAAAAATTATAGTTAAAATCCTTAAAACATGCTAATGGGACAGTGTCATCAGCAGTCATCCATGTTTCAGTCAACAAGGCAATGTCAGCATTGTTATCTATGATTTCCTCCATTACGAGAGGAACTTTATTCCTTAATGACTGACAATTGAAAAGGATAAAATTTAAAGAAATCACTGTTTGTTCAGTAACAAGTTTAAATTCTCTTTCGCCTTTGATTTTGCTTTCAGTAAAGTTGGGCATTCTAATGAGTCAGCCGCATGTTTACATTCCTCAGAGGAAACACTATCTGATTGACAATTAACACAACGCTTTACAACATTTTTACAACTACGAGTATCATGGCTACCAGAGCAAGAGGCACAAGTGAAATTGGAAGCAGTACAGTATTTAATGTAATGACCAAATTGTTGACATTTATTGCAACGTTTTATATGAAACTGATCGTATACTCTGCAGGATGACAGGCCAAACAACATTCGATCACCATTGGCCTTAATCAGTTTCCTTAAAGTCACTGACACTCTAACAAGTGCCTGGAAGACAGTATCATTTGACTTGACGGGTTTTATGGCAAATATATTGAAGTCTCTAGCGGTATTCCCAACACTCACGTCAGTGGAAAGAAACTTATTTTGTAACTGAAATGTTTTGAAGGCCTCATCAAGCGACACTTCTTTCTTCATGCCTACTATTGAAATAACCGTGCTTTTTGCCTTTGGTGACTTATAACAGATCTTGTGACCTTCCACTTCTTGTTTTAATTTTTGGCGAGCTACCTCGGAGGAACAAACAACAACCAAGTTACCCTCCTTATCATTAAACGATTTATCAATTTTTATATTTTTTTCAATAACAACGTTCTCGACAATTCGCACATTGTTCTCATCCTCATTTTTATTGCCAGTTGTATTAAGGATTAGTAATGAATCCGGTGATTTTAATTTGAACTTGGCTATTCGTTTACTATCTTTCCAAATGTTATCATCAGGAAGTAATTCAGATTCTCTTTCAGCATTTTTATTTTGATTCTTACTTTGTAAAACGTCTTTTAAGTCA
The DNA here is from genome assembly GCA_013076295.1 of Sanderia malayensis. NCBI lineage: Eukaryota > Metazoa > Cnidaria > Scyphozoa > Semaeostomeae > Pelagiidae > Sanderia > Sanderia malayensis. Next base: position 32,807 of record RQOL01000409.1, on the reverse strand, counting down.
GTCAATTCCTTACTAATCTTAATAATAGTTTTCTCAAGACGTGAAACGTCACTGCTTCGTTGATCCATTTGTTCTACTTCTAATGATGTAAGGCACTGATCGCATAAGAAGAAAAATTTCCTTTTTGTTGATGCCGCATTAAAAAGTTTAATCATGGAAAAGGTTCCAAACTTTTCTTCAGATGATTGACTGGGGCAAATCACATGAAATTTGATTTTGCAAAACCTGCATGATGTAACCTCAGGGTCTACTGCAACATTATGACAGGAGGAACACACTCCATTCTGTTCAATTTCCCAAGGATGCATTTTTAGATATTTACCAAAACCATAAAATAAAGATGCAGAGAAGGAGGAAAAATTTTTTTTATAACTAAATGAAACAGTATTTACACTAAAAACAAAATAATTACAATAAAATATATTAGGGAATCTAATTGAAGTTAAGATTGTTAAAATTCAATGTAAAAGGGAAAAAAAGGAAAGAAAAAGTTTTTGATATGTTTCAACGCTTTATATTTACAAACAAATTAACCCGGCATTAGTATTTACAGTTAAAGATTCCTAAATTGCAAAACAGGGAAAATTAAGATAAAATAAAGAAGAGAAAAGGAAAGAAAAGAGAGAAAAAAAAAAAAAACTATTTTCTCCAGCTCACAAAAACACGTCTGCTACCTAGCTGAGCTGAACTGAACTGAGGAGAGCTCACCAGCAATTCATAAATTATTTTGTTTGGGGGGTTACTTTTTTCTGGGCCACCCTGTATATACCATACTATACCGTACATTACTATACACACTGTACATTACTATACCTACATACAAACATACTATACCTACTATAAAAACATACTATACCTACTATAAAAACATACCATACCTATTATAAAACCATACTATACCTACATACTATAAAAACATACTATACCTACTATACCTACTATAGAAACATACTATACCTACTATACCTACTATACCTACTATGAAAACATACTATACATACCATACCTACCATAAAAACATACCATACCTACTAAAAAACATACTATACCTACTATACAAACATACCATACCTACTATAAAACCATACTACACCTACATACTATAAAAACATACTATACCTACAATACAAACATACTATACCTACTATAAAAAATACTATACCTGCATACCTACATACATACATACATACCTACATACCTACAATCCTTGCCAAAAAGACTTGGAACGGTTGAAAATATTGCTAACTGAAACACAATACGCGGCCTCTTAGAGCACAAACAACAAATGCTTGTCAGGTACCTCTCCCTCCCCTCCCCCCAAAAAACAATGTTGGTTGTTGGTTGTAAGGCATGTAGCATACTCGTGAATAGCGATTACCCGCTGAAAAATAGACACAGTGAACAAAGATCAACATTGTATCGGGGGGAGGGGAGAAAATTTTGCAGAACGGAATGAAAATATTAGTAGCGTTCCAGCATTTTTGGCCAGGATTGTCTGACACGCTTTGAATACAAATCGTGCTGAAGCCTGTAATTTTTTTGAAAACCTCACGAAGTTAGACCTGTGAATCACGAATATAAAATTATTTTTGCAATTTCACCTGTATCTTTAATGAAAATGACGTCATTTGGAGCCAAAACGGTCTATTTTTATGGGTTTTGGTCATTTTTACCCTACTTTCTCATAATGATTATGTTTTAATGTTCTTAGCATCTCTGGGCTCTCATAAATTGTGATTATTTATGTTTACGGACGCCTTTCAATTGCCTGCTGTGCTATACTTTATGTTTATGAGTGAAAAGTTGAATGTGTAAAATAACATGAAATCGAGGCTGTCGCTAGTAGCTCATTTTTCTAGAGAATAGAAAGAGTCAGCTGTGGCAAACTCAAAATTTCATCTGTAATAAGCAATCCATTGAATCGTCTTTTGCTATTTTTAGTTTAAAACCCCTGAGATGCTTCAAAAGCTATAGAAATAGCGTGAAAATTATCTATTGTCCAGTCCGAGGTCACTAGAGAACGACAAACAATAGCAAGAACAATATCAGTGATGTAGTGCCGAATCTAGTTGTTTACAGCTACAATAACTGTTAAATGTCGGGTCACAGCACAGGTTTAGTAGATATTAAGATCCAGTGAGAGACGCACTTCTAATTTCGTAATGGCCTTTAAGAAGAAGATATGTTCCAAAACACGAGCTCTAGCCTATTTAATGGTTGCCCAACAAGGTAAAAGCTTTCGAGAAGTATCAAGGATTCTGAAAATTTCACATTCATCTGTTTATCGATGCTATACCGAAGGAATAGATTCTACTCAAAGAACAAAGAAGCAAGGAAATGAGAAAAAGAAGCGTGGACGGCCAAGAATTTTGTCAGAGCGACAAGTCTCGTACTTTTTACGAACATTTCATGCATTGCGTGCTGATGGTCGAAATCCAACAGTAAAGGAAATAATGAATGAAGCTGGTGTTACGGATGGCAGCTACAGAACATATGTCCGTATACTTAATGATGCCGGGTATCGTAAGTTGCAGCCAAGAAAGAAGGGCTTGTTGTCTGTCAAAGATAAAGTCAGCCGCAAAAGGTTCGCTAGGCAAGCATTAAAGCAACACGAGGATAGTTTCTGGACAAAAGAAGTGGCGTTCTACTTAGATGGCGTATCATTTATACACAAATATAACCCATTTCAAGAAGCCTCAAAACCAAAAGGACGCATTTACAGAAAGCGAAGTGAAGGTCTGAGATACACAACAAGTGGCTCAAAAAATCTCGCCGGTGGCAGAAGATTTCATGTTCTTGTCGCTGTATCATACAATTCAGGCGTGATTATGGTGGAACCATATGAAAAAATGACTGGACAGTTCTTTGCAGACTTTGTTAGAAGCAAGCTTCCGCGTGCATTTATTGGAGCACGTGTTCAGTGCAGAAAAAGCAGAATGGCAAAGTTCTTCGTCATGGACAATGAGCCATGTCAGACTAGTAAGCTTGCCATGGATGCATTACACGATATCGGTGCAACGTTATTGAGGATACCAGCAAGGTCACCAGACCTCAATCCAATTGAAAACGTTTTTCATAATGTTAAGCGTGCATTACAGAACCAAGCATTGGCTAAGAAATTAACAAGAGAATCATATGAGGAGTTTTCAAGAAGAGTGTTGGATACACTATGGAACTTTGACAAAGACGTTATACAGAGAACAATAGATAACATGCCTCAGCGTATGAAGTTAATTGTTGCTACTAAGGGTGACAGAACAAAATACTGAAAATATACTAGAGCTTTTGTCTATTTATTATTTTATCTCTCATTTTGTCGTTTCAAGTTGATATTTTGCGATGTGACATTTTTAACCTAATTGTATTTCTCTTCGTCAAGTGTATTCTGCTATGCTCTCTGCACATTATTGCACGGTATTTCATCAACTGCTTGGATTTGAAATCTCATCGGAGTTTATGTTTACATACTGACAATTGGTGTATAAACCATTAGCAAAAAGCAATGTGGTGCTCATGAAGGCCTAATTTCTCATTTCTAGAAATTTCCTATGACATGACAAATAAGAGAAACAACGATATCCACGGTTACCACGACGGCGGCCATTTACAAAGCGGATATTTAGCAGTACAATTAAGCAATATATTACTAATTTTGAGGTAAGATTCTCATCTTTATGCATCTGTTGTTTTTATGGCATGTCTTTAAAAAGTATTTTTCAATTATCTCCCATTATTCATGCAAAACGTATACGGTGGCCAGTCATTTCTAAATGAAATTTGATATCTTCGTTTCTATTCTTTATTATTTACTGGCAACCGTACAAAAAACCCTCATAAGTGAAGTTTTAATGCGAGCAGACAAAAATAGACAACACATGTGATTATAACGATTGAAAATGTTATGCTATATCTAAATATGTGAGTAATATATATTGAAAATTATATCAAACACAAAATTACTAAAAATGTTTCACGGTGGCCACCGTGGATAGCGTGAACAAAGCTTCGACCACAACACATTGTTGACATATTATGCAATGAGCATCGCAAGCAATTTGCACACAAGGAACCTCTTTGCATTCATCACCTGAAGTTGATACGTAATGCAAAATGTTTCCACCTCACATACCATCATTTCGGTTTCCCGCTCATCAATTGTCCCATTTTTTAAATATATCAGGGTGCTTTGCTTGTGCAGAAAACTGGTATCTTTGATTAAGCAATATCTTGCGAGTAGTGCGTCTTTGGAGCAGGAAAATGAACTAACTGTCCTTCCAGTAGCAGGAGCATATCTGCCAAGATATTATATTTCTTTCCCAGCGGAAGTCGTTCAAGAATATGACTTCTTTTTGTTCCACCCCGACCCATGCAAATGTTCCTGCAGCTGGGTTACAAATGCGTCAAACACCTCTACGAGAGGGTTTAGCAAAAATGTCTTCCCGCAATGCTGGACAGTAAGCAAGATATTCGCCCTTGCCCCTACTTTCTGCAGAAGATCCTTTACTGCCTTAGAAAAATCTGCGACATCAATGCCATTCCGCTCCAACACTTCGGTAGCACACTTTAGCCATTGCCTATCACAAATGCAGGGCTTATCGAGGGCATTGGTTAGAATCTCCATTCTCAGCATGTTCTGTCTCTGCAAGGTCTGTTCTGCTGTTTCAGCATCCCACACAGTTGCAATAAATTCTACAATGGTCTTTGTAGACCTTTCAATGCAAAATTTGTACAAGGCGGGTTGTCCTTCTTTTCTCAGTGCATTAGCATGCTGCAGAAGGTGAATTCTATCGCGAATGCTGTTTTTCACAATCAGTTCAGCAACCTCTAGCTTCCCATGCGTTTTCCTTTTTTTTCCATTTTTTTGGTCACCTTCACATTTGTTGCTGCATAGGTCTTTGGCTTCACAACTACATCTGGGTGAGAATCACTGTAAAGCACATGCCTGTCTTCCTTCTTCACGTAGTTGTACGCACTATAGTACCCGCCATGCCCAGAGAAGTTTACAGTAATACCATGGGTTTGCTGAATATGCTGTCTTACACGGCTCCAACGTGTTGGCCTGTCTAATAAAACAGCCATATGATAATGTGGCGTGCCATCTTGATGCTCTTCTACACAGCAACACCAATGCTTAATTGAAGATGACGTCACTTCTGCAAATGCAGATGTCACTGCCTCTGCAAATCTTTTCTTATCGTACTCAGTTGTATTTGCTCTGCTCCAAGTTACTAAGTACGCCTGTCTTTTCATTTTGACAGCTAACTGTTCTGGCTCGAAATCTTCCTCGTTACTCATAATTTCATCATTATTATTGCAAGCCATCTTATCTATACGTCCACTCGTGTTACAGAGGCATCGAAACTAAAGAAATTATTATCCCTGCCAGTAAAGTCAACTCAGTTAGCAACGTGTGGATATTTACAGTGCATTGAGTGCTGGAACGGCATCAACTATCTCTTGCCGCATACTGTCGTCATTACTTTGTGTCTATTCTCCCACATGCAACTTCCTGCTTAAGCCCATTTGTTAGACAGTTGGAATATATTTCATGAAAATGATAATACTAAACTTATAAACTCCATTATCCATCATATTACTGCAGAATTTCATGCAAGCAAAACATGCAGTGTTGGGCTTTGCCATGCACAGGGAAATGACCGTCAAAAGCAGGGTGTGGTCAAAAATGACGTCATTTTTTAAATATGATCATTCATAATACATCTATTATCAACAAATGTAATCCACGCTTGTTATTTGGTGATATAACTTATGTAGCTGCAAGTAAAAACAAAAATTTTCAATTCAGTAGTAAGAGACAATCCTTGCCAAAAAGACTTGGAACGGTTGAAAATATTGCTAACTGAAACACAATACGCGGCCTCTTAGAGCACAAACAACAAATGCTTGTCAGGTACTCTCCCTCCTCCCCCAAAAAACAATGTTGGTTGTTGGTTGTAAGGCATGTAGCATACTCGTGAATAGCGATTACCCGCTGAAAAATAGACACAGTGAACAAAGATCAACATTGTATCGGGGGGAGGGGAGAAAATTTTGCAGAACGGAATGAAAATATTAGTAGCGTTCCAGCATTTTTGGCCAGGATTGTACATACATACATACATACATACATACATACATACATACATACATACATGAGCTGGGCTCGGTCGCTTTGCTCCCTCCGCGGAGCCCGTTCAGTAAAAATAAGCTTAATCTGGTTGGCACGCTTTGCGCGCTGCACTTGCTGCTGCTCATGCCCATACATACATACATACCTACATACATACATACATACCTACATATAAACCTATTATATACCTACTATATACAAACATACTATACCTACTATACCTACTATACCTACTATACAAACATACTATACCTACTATACCTACTATACTTACTATAAAAACATACTATACCTACTATACCTACTATAAATACATACTATACCTACTATAGCTACTATAAAAACATGCTATACATACCATACCTACCATAAAAACATACTATACCTACTAAAAAACATACTATACATACTATACCTACTATACAAACATACAAACACTTGTGGAAAGTTTAAATTGGGAAAATCGTGCAATTAGCGCCTGAGAAATTCATAACTTTGACTTTGCTTTCATTGGGCCTCAGCGTTGCAAGCATGCCGAAGCAACGCTTACTACAAAAACAACAACTATTTCAACTTAAAATACAAAACAAAGCTATCACCTGTGTTTTCTTTTGTGTTCTGCAACTCTCCAGGGTCTTTGAAACAAATAGCAGTTTTTTGCAAAGATAATTCAGGTGGTAAAACACTTTGAAAAGCCCCTTTGTGTGCAAAACAAAAACACGCGTCCTCTTCTCCAAAAGTACCTGCTGCAACCGAGGGCGAAAAAAGAAAAACGATCGACAACCCACGTGGGTTGAACGAAAAGAACCAATCAAATTGCAGAAAAGGCAATACGGGTCACGTGAAGAGCAAATACTCTGTTCGAAAATGGAGTTTGCGAAGCGAATTTGGAAGTTTCGCCAGCGTAAACCGTAGTTTTTTCGTGATAGCACAATTAGCAGAATAATTAATGGAATAATTCAATAATTTGGGAGAAAATCGAAAAACAAAATCCATTACCCTGGTTAAAATAATAAACTAAACATTCAGTGTGAATTTCATTGCCATATATTCACATACAAAAAAGCCTTTGTGTTTACACGGTGGGCCGTTTCGACCCATTGTTTTTGGGCGTTCAACCTATACTCATTATATAATAATAGAAATTATTTTTTTTAAGTAATTTTAAATAATTTTAATATTGTCTACTATTTTTAATACTCCAAACAAAACCTGATATATGCCCTAAAATAAGACAATTTTTAAAAGAATATGGTGTTATATGTTCAGGTAAAACATAACAATATCCCCAACCTTTTCGATAATTTGCGAAAAAAGCCCATAAGCATCATGGAATTCACTATGTAGATGACAACATCTGAACTTTCCAAAGACACTTCCTAATATATATGTAAAACAACCATTCCCCGGACCAATCAAATCAATTTCTCCATCATATAAATCCAGTATTTTTTCTACTGTTAACATTTCATTAAAATCACTGAAATATAATGATTTGTAAGTCATGGCACTTTTTAAAATCTGATCATTAATAGATTGATTCAAACTTTTTACGTTTCTGAAACTTTCTTTTAGGTGATCCAAAGCAAATTGAGGTTTAACCATTCAAACTATTATATTATATTATATTATATTATATTTTAACCTAATGGGATGGCATCATGCTCAATCTTATGCCAATTCTTACATAAAACATGACGATGTAGTCTAATATCGGTATCAGTTACGAAATTTTCTTTGTATAAATCAAAAAAAGCAATAGAACCATCTAATCCACAGACCTGCCAACCTCCCCAGCTTAAAAACCTAGATATTTGAATTTTTTCTTTACTAAAACCTGGAGATTTTGCTAGAAACCTGAAGATTTTGCATCACGCACATTTTCACCAAAAACTAGTCGGGGGTGCTCACGTTCGCTCACTTACCGGAGGGGGGCAAGTGAAAAAACTTAATGTGGTCCGCGCACTTCGTGCGCTGCATTCGCCTACGCTCATGCCCCTTTCGACCCCACTTACAATGGGATAGCTCGCTGCGCTCGCCTGTGGTCGGCCCACTTCGTGCGCTGCATTCGCGTGCGCTCATGCCCCTTTCAACCCCACTTAGAATGGGATAGCTCGCTGCGCTCACCTGTGGTCGGCGCACTTCGTGCGCTGCATTCGCTTACGCTCATGCCCCTGTCAAACCCACTTACAATGGGTTAGCTCGCTGCGCTCGCCTGTCTATCTATTATCAAGACACATTGACTGATAGGGCGCACTTAGTGCGCTGCATTCGCTTAGGCTCACGCCTCTGCCTACTCCTTTTACAGCACTTTGGGTTTGTTTACATTAGGCCTAAGCATCTCAACTGTTCTCGTGAAGTCGCGAAAGAGCCAATCAAATTGCAGGAAAAGGCGGAACGGGTCACGTGAAGAGCGAATACTCTGTTCGAAAATGGAGTTCGGGACGCGAATTTGGAATTTTCGCCACCGTAAACTGTAGTTTTTTCGTGATAGCACAATTTGCAGAATAATTAATGGAATAATTCAAATTTTAGGAGAAAATCGAAAAACAAAATCCATTACGCTGGTTAAAATAATAAACTAAACATTCAGTGTGAATTTCATTGCCATATACCCACATACAAAAAAGCCTTTGTGATTACACGGTTCGCCGCTTCGGTCCATTGTTTTTGGGCGTTCGACCTATTGTTTTGGGTCGAATCTATTGTTTTTGGCAGGGAAAGTGCGTCATCACGTGACTCCGCAGAATATATATATTAGACTAGCCGGGGGCGCTCGCGTTCGCTCGCTTCCCGGAGGGGGGCAAGTGAAAAAAACTTAATTTGGTTGGCGCACTTCGTGCGCTGCATTCGCTAATGCTCATGCCCCTTTCAACCCCACTTGCAATGGGTTAGCTCGCTACGCTCACCTGATAATCCCTTATCATAATTCGTTGATTAAAACTTTGGGCTTTTTTACATTAGGCCTACCACGTGGGTCGGGCAAAAGAACCAATCAACTTGCAGCAAAAAGCGAAACGCGTCACGTGAACAGCGAATGCTTTGTTCGAATTTGGAGTTCGCGACGCGAATTTGGAATTTTCGCCACTGTAAACCGTAGTTTTTTCGTGATAGCACAATTAGGAGAATAATTAATGGAATAATTCAATAATTAGGGAGAAAATCGAAAAACAAAATCCATTACCCTGGTTAAATTAATAAACTAAACATTCAGTGTGAGTTTCATTGCCATATACCCACATACAAAAAAGCCTTTGTGATCACACGGTTCGCCGTTTCGGCCCATTGTTTTTGGGCGTTCGACCTATTGTTTCGGGTCGAATCCATTGTTTTTGGCAGGGAAAGTGCGTTGTCACGTGATATCACAGAATATATATATTAGAAATAGCAGGATTTACCGATACACTCATTGCTGTTACTGTAAAACTGTATCCTGTATACTATAACGTAAACAGTTTTCACACACATTTTTTGTTATAGTTCAAAGCTGCTTTTTTCGCATTCTAAAAAACTTCTTCTTCTGGTTGCCATTTACAACAGGGAACCACTCATTCTTGGAATCTGGACTTCATTGCCAAGATACTCGACAGAGTGCCATCCAACTTCAATGAAGAACAGCTGTCAGTTTTATTTTTTCTTACAATACTAAACAATCTCTCCTCTTCACTATTGCTATGACGGAGAACCAAAATGATTTCAGCAACTTTAAAAAGATGAGAAAATCTTGGAACATTTGTCCCTGGGATCTTTAGATTGGCAATATGAGACCACAAGACATCAACTCTATAATGGAACACAGTCGGAACTGAAAGAACAGGAGCTGAATGACAAAAAGGGCCCATAGCAACATTCAAGATTGCAGAAGTTTTTGTCCTTGCTGAAGAATATTTTGATAAACACACATCAAATCAGGAAATATTGATCCAAACAAGGGACCCAGGTGATCAGCAGTCGCAATTGGTAGGTTGTGTTGTAGGAGAACGTTTGTTACCATAACCTCAGCTTTCAAAGTTTTCTTCTCAAGTGATGACTCTCCAGACTTCGAAAAAGGCGGCATATGAATTCAAAGAGGTTTGGTGCTTCATTCTTGTAACATTGTTTTTATGCACTTCTCTTTCGCAGTGGTCCTTGACATCTTTTACACCCTGGTGACTGCAAGATATATCTTTCTTGCAAGGAATACAGCGGAACTTTCCCTTGCCATTGGCTGCTGTAACAGGATATTGCTTGGACCAGTCAGGATTGTAGGATGCTGAGTACTTTGCTGCACCATCATATTTCTGTGTTTTTTGGCGCGAGCAGTGTTACCGGAGTCGTTGTCTAGCTCTAGGATGGAATTTGTTCGCTTGGCAGCCATTTTATCATAGAAATGATATGAATCTTGTTGGCATGGAAACATAGGAGCGAGAAGCGGGACAAGGGGCCAAGGGAGTTATTCTAAGCCAACCAGCAATGTCAGCAGCGCTGTGATGTGATTCAAGAACGATAACACAGAAGAGGGAAATTGTACATAAAATCATGCATAAAATTTGCAGGAGAAAAGCTGAATAAAATCTAAAGATCTTGAAAATCGCTGCATTGGTAAATTGAAAATATGTTTTTGAAAAACCGTGTGAAATGAACAAAAATTTGTGTGAAAATTTGTGAGATTGAGGCCAAAACCGTGAGACACCCAGCAAAACCGTGTGAGTTGGCAGGTCTGGATCCAGATATTCCACTCATGACCATCATGACGAAATAAACCATTCCTCACCCAATATGTACCATTATGTGAGTTTAATATATAAACAATAAAAATATTAACAATACCCTGACCACCAGCTGCAACATTTAAGTATATATTACTCAACATTCGCTGACTACCATTAAAATTTAGGTAGTATCTATTATTATTTCTATTTGTAGAAGTAGTTAATGTAGGTTGATTAGCTGAGGTAGTTTGTTCTACATGATTTTCATACAATGTTAGATCATAAAGTTTAGATACTTTTCTTGTTGTAGAATAACTAAAACAACCATAACTAATTCTGACGAAGTACCCCAATCGATTTTGTACAATCCTACTCCATGTCTGGTATAGTATTCCCATAGTAAAGTTTCACAGAGGTAATTATATACTAGGGGTCATCACTCGCTTCGCTCGTTCGCCCCAGCCCGTCAAGTAAAAAAGGCTTAATCTGGTTGGCGCGCTTCGCGCGCTGCATTCGCTCTCGCTCATGCCCATACATACATACATACCCACATACTATACCTAAATATTATACCAACATACTATACCTACTATACAAACATACTATAACTACTATCAATAAATACTAAAATCGCAGCGGCAAAGGTGTTGCGCTCAAAGGCGAAAGTGCTCAAATGTTGTCTCCCCTCTACCGTTTTTCTGCTTCGCTTAATCTTTTTCGAAACCACCTAGATGTCTTCGCCTTCCACTGGACAAGCCTAGAAATTATTTTATTTTTTTAAATTCCTTATCGTTTTAGAGATATTTCCCATTTTCTGCTTCGAAAATATTTCGCCCTTTGTTTTCCCGTAATGAGGCCTTTCTCTTTCGTGTGAGAGGATGGAGTGCGTGCTGTTCTTTCGCCTTTTGTTTTGCGTGCCGGGGGACGTGTCTAAAGCTTTGTCGCGTACTGAAGCTTTTGAATCGAACAAAACGTGTTGTGCTCGGCGACACCCTGACCATTACGGCGTCTGGATGATGTTCTGTTTCTGTAAAGATCGATCGTGCGTTGTTTTGCGTTGCCAAGTCTTTTCGAAACAATGAAACCCTGTTACGTTTCGCACTTATCCCTTTGCGTCCTTTGTTGACGAGGAAAGGAAAGTGTGCAATTGATTTTTCATTTTCGAATTTTTGGGATGGGCATGGGCAGGCCAGGCAAACCGAATGGATTTATTTTGTTGGATGGCTGTTTTATTTTTGCTGCCATTTTACTCGAGATTTCCAACTAAAAGCTTCAGGATTTAACTGGTAAGTGGCTAAGTTGTTTCTGTTTGCCTTTACTAAATTTCTTTGTACCTTCTTATCGTGATTTCAACATATTCAGGTCAACTGGTTCATAAAAATTTTTACGCGCTCTAAATTTCTAAATAATCCTTTGCTTTAGAAATCCCCACTGTACTAAATCGAATACTTAAACGATGAATGATCAAATTCTGCTTTTATAATTACAGGTCTGGATGCAACGATCTAAATAAGGATTTTCAGAAACAGCCATTTCGTGATTTCACTCAACTGAAAGCCTGCAAAGCACGTGGTGCAGTTGTCTAAAAAAGCTATTTTGCCCTCCTTTGCTATCAACTGGAATTTTACTTGAATGTTACTCTTCCGAACTGTTACGAGCAGAACTCTACTGGTAAGTGGCTAAGTTGTTTCTAATTGCCTTTATCAAACTTCTTTGTATCTTTCTTATCCTGTTTTCAAGATATTCTGATGAGCTGGTTTATAGAAATTTTTGCGCGCTTTAAATTTCTAAATAATTCTTTGCTTTACAAATCTCCACTATATCAAATCGAATACTAAACCGATGAATGACGAGATTCTGTGTTTTTCATAACAGGCTTGGATACAACGATCTAAATCAGGAATTCCCGAAACAGCAATTTCGGGATTTCACTGAACCGAAGGCGTTCTAAACACGTGGAGTTGCCTAAACGCTATTTTGCTGAATTACTATTGCCGACTTGCCATCCGCAGGCTAACATTGTGATTTCATCTTTCAAGCACATCACTTTCTTTCTGGATCAGATAAACCCTGAAAAGGTTGCTTCAATTCCACGTGGATTCTAAAAGTACCTGCCACTGAGCGTGATTAGCTATTCAAAGCAAAAAAGTTGTGGATTTTGGCCTGTGAAATATGTGAGTGAGTTATTTAAAAACTTTCATGATCTGCTGTATTTAAAAACGCTTCTATATATTCAATTTCGATTGGTGCCTGGGTGTTTAGAAGCATTCAACTTCGGGGCCCCTCTAAAATTTTCATAATGGGCTTCTGTATTGCTTTCATGGAATTCGTGTAGTTGTAGACATGCGTTATTGAGTGCCATCTGTTGTATTAAAATTGTATATTATTTAATTGCAATCTTGAATGAAATTCATAAATTCAGTCAAATTCTGTTTTCTGATATTAAGTACTCACAAACCTGATGCTTTTTCAAAAAGCTTCTCTGCATGGGGTTCGAGTTGAGGCGTTTCTACCACACTGGCTAAATAGCTCTCAAATTTGTGCATTGGGAAAAACATGGACCCGAAACAACTTGGAATGGCAAACGGGGCTCGGGATTACATGCACCGTGTTCTCGGGAGAGATTTAATCTGTATTTTTTAAATTGTTTATTCTTTAATCAAAGTCTCGAATCCAATGGATCAATTCATTCGCAATGGTTTTCTGATATTTTTCAGAAACCTGATGTATTGTTAACGGAGCTTCTTCTCTACGTGGGTTTTGAGTTGAGGTGTTTCTGCCACGCTGAATAAAGTGGTGGATTTCTCGCATCACGGGAAAACATAGACCTGGAACAACCTGGAATGGAAACCGGGGCTCAGGGATTCTATGGACCGTGTGTTCGGTGAATGGATGGAACTAATAAAACTTGCATAATTTCAACTGGAAGTATATTACTTTGCGTGTCCATCCCACTTTGTTGAAGATCACTGTCCCACTCAGATCGAAGGCCAAAACGACAGAAACCCACCCCACTTTTGTTTAAGATCGCTGTCCCACTCAGATCGAAGGCCAAAACAACAAAAACCCACCCCACTTTTGTTTAAGATAGCTGTCCCACTCAGATCGAAGGCCAAAACAACAGAAACCCACCCCACTATTGTTTAAGATAGCTGTCCCACTCAGATCGAAGGCCAAAACAACTGAAACCCACCCACTTTTGTTGAAGATCGCTGTCTCACTCAGATCGAAGACCAAAACAACTGAAACCCACCCACTTTTTTTTGAAGATCGCTGTCTCACTCAGATCGAAGGTCAAAACAACAGAAACCCATCCCACTTTTTTTGAAGATCGCTGTCCCACTCAGACCGAAGGCCAAAACAACAGAAGCTCACACCACTTCTGTTTAAGATCCCTGTCCCATTCAGGCTGAAGGCCAAAACAACATAAACCCACCCCACTTTTGTTGAAGATCACTGTCCCACTCAGGTCGAAGGCCAAAACAACAGAAACTCAATCACACTTTTTTTTGGAGATCACTGTCCCACGCAGATCGAAGGCCAAAACAACAGAAACCCACCCCACTTTTTTTGAAGATCGTTGTCCCACTCAGATCGAAGGCCAAAACAACAGAAACCCATCTCACTTTTTTGAAGATCGCTGCTCCTCTCAGATCGAAGGCCAAAACAACAGAAACCCACCCCAATTTTGTTGAAGATCGCTGTTCCACTCACATCGAAGGCCAACACACTAGGGAGGTGGCGCGCGAAGCGCGCCAGCCTTCCTAGTACCTACTATAAAATCGTACTATACCTACTATAAAAACATACTATACCTATATACTATACCAACATACTATACCTACTATACAGACATACTATACCTACTATACCTACTATAAAATCATACTATACCTACATACTATACCAACATACTATACCTACTATAAAACATAGTATACCTACATACTATACCGACTATAAAACATACTATACCTACCATACAAACATACTATACCTACCATACAAACATACTATACCTATATACTATACCTACATACTATACCAACATACTATACCTATGAAAAAAACATACTATACCTACATACCTACATACATACATACATACATACATACATACCTACATACATACATACATACATACATGCCTTGGCGCACTTCGTGCGCTGCATTCGCTAACGCTCATGCCTCTTTCAACCCCACGTACAATAGGTTAGCTCGCTGCGCTCGCCTGTCTATCTATTATCAAGAAACATTGACTGATAGGGCGCACTTCGTGCGCTGCATTCCCTAACGCTCATGCCTCTTTCAACCCCACGTACAATAGCTTAGCTCACTGCACTCGCCTGTCTATCTGTCTGTCTATTTTTGTATTGACATGCAACATTGGATCATAAGATGGTAATTGACCTTTGAAAGCACAAAACCTTTGGTGAAGGGATGGTAAAAAGTTGAATGAATGTAAATTGGAACTTTGGGTAGGTTAGCAGAACAATGAACTTAAATTTTACTCTACCACCTGAGCAAGGATAGTTGTCTCCCAAGGATAAAAGTAATACATTGTTATTGTGTCCTAGATCAATCTATGAGGCAATAACATGACACAAAGGCTAATTAAATTAGAATGTGATAGAAACTTACATAAACAGAATTCTCCTTTCATGAGTTTTTTAAGGATTCCATTGACTTTTCATGCATAGTGTGGTTAATGTTTGTTTCAGTCATTTGACATTTGCATGGTGTGAATAGCAAGTATTAGTGACATTGACAGCTTCGGTTAATCACTTCAGTATTTGTTTCACTAAGAATCATATAGGAAAAAGGAAGAATTAATAATCAATGAAATGACGATATGATAGTTATAGAATAATAGAACAACATGATAGTTGTGCAGCCATATTCATCAATAGCCCTTGTGGATTAGATGAAAAAAGATGTTTGAAATACAAACTGAGTGAAAATCATTTTTCGACTGGTCTACGAATGCTTCATCCATCATCAGTATTGAAAATAACAATAGTTTGATGGGGATGTCAATATATCTTTCTTGTGACACATACATGGAGGCAATGAACAAAAGGGATCAATAAATTGGTAAATACTTCAAGAAATAGTTTAAATCCAAGCTAAGACTGGCAGGCACATGTAGTCAGGGCATCAAACATCTATTTTGGAAGCAAATAAACTATAAAGGTATTAAATAACTAATCAAAATTTTCGATTTCGTTGCAATCAGTAACGTTTTCATGGCCTAACCAAAATTAAGATGGTTTAACAATTTGATGAAATTGAATTGGGAATAAGTTAAGAATCAAGTATAAGTGTATTACCTGCAACATACATTGAAAATGTCCCCTGTAAATTTGGAAATAGTTTCCCAATTATAAGTTGTCCTGTTTGATGATCTTTTTGTGATGCAAAGCCAAGCTGTTTCAAATTCATATTTCAAAAGTTATCGTTGAGCATTGATGGAAAAGAGGCCAAAGTTTCTCAACGACCTCGTTTCAATGGCGGATAAAGGGCTGTTATTGGCGAAGAAGAAGAGCAGAAATGCATCTCATTAAGAACGCACATTGACGAAGCTCGGTAAATTAGAAGAGAGTAGATTAATACTGCATTCTTTTTGCATATAATGTATTAGTACATAAACGGTAAAAAGTAAGTATCATTCATGATAGCTTAAACTATGTGCTACACACAACTATAAAAAACTTTTGGCATACAATTTCATAAAGGTAAACATGAGCTTTAACATGCATGAATAAATATGTACACATACTTCTGATGTCCATTTATTGTTCATGTTTTATAAATGGAATAGTGAACATGAATGAGAGATAATTTGCCCCATTTGTAAATAGTATTGATTTCTTCATCATGTGGAGTGTTCAGCAATGTCGACAGCATTGTTCAATAGGAATTCATACTCACGTGGCACACATTAATGCGTTTTCACCATTAAGTTTGGTAGTAATAAAAAAAGAAGATTGCCGGTTACATTAGTTTAAAGCTCGAACATCAACTTCAAGGGGTAACCTTTGTTCGAGGTTTCCTTGTTCATGAAAACTGCAATTCAAATTTGGAATACTAAATAATATCGGGTCATCTATATTGTTATAATGAATAAGTAAATGAGTTAATTGGTTGAGAGGAGGGTAATCCAATGCTAATTATTGTTAAAACAGTTATGGTTAATGGAGAGATTGCAGTTTTCACAGAGAAAAGGAAAGCCATACTCCCATAGGCAATATCGGAGAGCATGGTAAAGCATATCTCTTCTGATACGGGTGCTACCAAGGACCCAGATCGTGTTGTTGCTGTTGGCGAACACCCCCAGACACTGGAGTGCTGTGAAAGTGTCCGGATCGTTCTTGGCGGATCTTATTGACTGGAGTGGCGTGGCAAACCAGCAATGTTCAAAGCTTTTTACGGCTTTGCTTTCTGAGTGTTGTGCTGATAGCACAACAGGGAACATCACACTGTAGTGCAATGCCGATCCGCTAGAACCACAATCTGAGCCCCGTAATTTGTGTATGTGCATTTTGGTAGACTGACACCCTCTGTGAGCAACGCAATTCATGCTCAAAAGCTTGTGAAGACCTTTACAGGACTTCTTGGAAGACAATGTTTTTTGTCTTCCTGGGTGTTTCCTCTGGGAGGAATACTTTGAGCCCCTCAAATGATGTTGCTCTGGACATGGCCACATATAACTGACCATGTGTGAACACAGGCTCAGGTAAATACAAACCAACATACCTCAGAGATTGTCCCTGTGCCTTGTTGATAGTAAGGCAGTATAGTGGGTGGAATAAGTGTCAAAAACAAGCCGAATTGTGGGATTTGTGTTAAAAGCATGAAAATTGGCATACATAGCCAGTTTGATACGCTGAAAAAGATAGAGTTTGGAGCCAACCTGAAATTTGCCCCCATGTGCTATTTTTAGCATGGGGTACTTGGTCCCAGTCCTCAGAGAAATCATTCACTGTATCTGTTAGTAGAATTATGCTAAAAGCACAAAAATTGGCATACATAGCCAGTTTGATACGCTGAAAAACATAAAGTTGAAAGCCGACCTTAAATTTGCCCCCATATGCTATTTTTAGCATAGGGTACTCGGCCCCAGTCCTCCGAAAAATGATTCATTGTATCTATTAACTGAATTTAGCCAACTGAAAAACAAGGGATGCAGAGCTAGCCGGAAACTTTTCCCATGTAATATTTTCGTACTTAAAGTATCCCGAAACTAGAGTCCAGACCCTTTTTATACTTTTGCTGCGCTTTTAACAAAAACTATCGTCAGCAAAGGAATTTTTAAATGTAAAATTAACTTGTGAATGTAAAAGCAGATAACTAGCAAAAATGATGAGCTTGTCAAGTACAAACCAAGATGTCTGAAAGTTTCAAGTGATATAATTCTTAAAGGTTTGTAGAAGATTATTTATATTTTGTTGTTTTGCGAAATGTGCCTAATCGTAAAGTTTTTAATTTCATTACAATTTCGCATCGATTATCAAGCCAATTTAAGGCTCCACTAATAATAAAGACATCTAAAATCCTTAACTTTTATTTGACTTAGATATGGACGCTCTCGAGCAAGATTCAGACATCGACTGGGAATTTTGTATTATCTGTCAAAAGGATGCAAATGAAAAACTTCAATGCCCAGCAGAGTCTTCTCATCGTCGAGCTGGTGCTGAAATAGGACATGGATACAACAGCTTGGCTAACAATATTCTTGATTTTCAAAATCTTGGGGTTGAAACGCCGTTTTCAAAACTTTCTGTCACGAATGCAGAAACCCTAGCTTCAATTTTAATGGGGAAGAAAGCGAAATGGCACAAAACCTGTCGACTAAAGTATAATACAACTAAGCTGGATCGATTACGAAAGCGAGTTTATGATGATGAAAACGCAAATGAAGAAGAAACAGTTCGAAAGTCATCCAGATTAAACACAAAACCAGCAGCTGGAGAGAGATTTTCAACTAAGTGTTTTTTTTGCGATGATGACACGGTATCGCAGCCACTTCATTCAGTCACTACATTTGATGTTGACCGTAGAGTAAGAAGAATTGCAACCGAGCACGAAGACACATTGATTTTAGCCAAGCTTAGTGCAGGAGATATGATCGCGACAGAAGCTGTTTATCATGGTGCATGCCTTAGCAAATATTATAACAAGGATAGAGCAAGCAGCAAAATCACTGAAAGAAACGTAGAGTCAACCTTAAGAGGCATTGCGTTGGCCGAAGTAATTGCATATATGCAGGAATTAAGAGCGGAAAGCAAGAATTGTACCTTTTAAACTAGCAGAATTAACCAAAGTCTATCAAAATGTTTTGGAGCAGCTTGGAATAGACACTGATACTCGTCTACATAGCACAGATTTCAAGAAACGACTTCTAATTGCTTGTCCTGATTTTGAGGCAAAGAAGGCCGGGAGAGATGTTTTAATTGCTCACAAGGAAGATATAAGTGAAGCAATGTACTCCTCTTATATCGAAGGTGGTGATGATGAAGGCATCTATTTAGCCAAAGCAGCAAATATCGTCCGTCGCGATATTCTTGATTCGTCAAAACAAATTGACGGAGCATTTAGTCTTGATTTTCAGAAGGAATCCGTCCCTTCAACACTTCTTACATTGGTTAGTATGATTCTCAACGGTTCAACGTCAGCGTTACAAAAAGACGATAAAATATTTGAACAACAGCCTTGCTTAACTATTTCTCAGCTTATTTTGTTTAATACTAAAAAGCGGAAAAGAAAAACAGCGGTGCGGGGAGGTGAGAGGCACAATAAATCCAAAGAGCCACCCCTTCCACTTTATGTTGGTATGGTTCTTTATCTACAGACAAGACAAGCAAATTTGGTCAACAAATTATTCAATCTCGGAATATGCGTTTCGTATAAAAGAATTTTAGAAATGCTCGATGGTTTTGCACATACCATAAACCATCAATTTGCAATAGATGGCGTTGTTTGTCCCCCAAAGCTCCGCAAAGGTATCTTCACTACAGCGGCTTGTGATAACATCGATCACAACCCCAGTTCAAATAGAGCAACTTCGGCTTCGGCTTTCGGCTTTTCATGGCACAGCTATAACCTTATTCCAACATCCTCATTCGGCAAGTCAAGGAGAGGTGCGTAGTCAAATTATTCTGCCAAAAGTTACAGATGCTGCACAAAAACAAACAGGTCTGCCAGAAACGTACACAAATATTCAGCCGACAATAATGAAAAACACTGTTCCTCCGATTCCGAAAATACAGAATTGGGAACCCCAAGTGAATCAAGTTACTATACCTTACGACGTAAAGGAGTATTTTTGGCTAGAGAACGCTGCTTCTAAGCTAAGCGATGAAGACGCGAACTCTTGCATTTCCTGGTCCTCATACAATGCCAGTTTCTGCAATGAACCAAATATCGTAAAGTCCATCAATGCAATGCTTCCATTATTCAAAGAAAGCTCATCGTCTTTTGTTTTATGATTAAACATGCGATGCTATGATTGTTGCTATGATTAAACATGCGATGAATCTGGTTCAATCGTCTACCGGTTTCTTAAATCCCAGTCAAACATCTGTAATAACATTTGATCAACCGCTTTTTGCGTTGGCAAAGAAGATTCAGTGGGCGTGGCCGGATCTATTGGGAGAGAAGAGTCTTGTTGTTATGATGGGTGGGCTCCATATTGAGATGGCGTTCATGGGATTAATTGGTAGTTGGTTGAAAGGCAGCGGGTGGATCGAATCTCTCGAGGAAGCAAACGTCACGACATCAGGAAGAGCTGAGTCACTTTTGCATTGTGGACACGTTAAACGTACCAGATATGCACATCAAGTAACTGCCACAGCCTTATTTGCATTACTAAAAGAAGCGCAGAGTGCATATGAAGAGGCAAGTTTTCAAAAGTTTTGTGCGGAAAGGAAGCATCTACCTCAGTTCAAATATTGGTTCATGACCCTGGAAAAAGAAATTTTGCTTCTAATGTTTGTACGGTCACTTAGAAAAGGAGATTTTTCGTTATACCTGGATTCGATGGCAAAGATGGCACCTTGGTTTTTCGCCTTGGACAAAGTCAATTATTCGCGTTGGCTTCCTGTTCATATACGAGATATGGAGAACCTTGAACAGGAGCACCCGAATGTGTATGAAAATTTTGCCCGAGGAAAGTTTGTTGTTCATAATTCTACGAAAGTGTTCTCAGGTATCTCCATCGATCATGCTCATGAACAGAACAACAAACTAATCAAGGGTGATGGTGGAATTATTGGAATTACCGATAATGAAAAGGCCCTAGAGCGGTGGCTGATTTCAGGACCGCATGTTGCTGGACTTCTCAGTGATTTTGAAGAGTCTGCTTCGTACACCAAATCTAGCGAAAGTAAGAAACATCATGAACAAACAATTGCAGAGGAAGTGACGTTTAAGAATGATGTCAAATCCTTGAAATCAACGATAAATGAGTACGGAAACCCATTTTTAGAAGAATCAGAAGATTGTCTTTTTGTTCTTAACTCCGGACAAATCAGAAGTGGGCTGCCGGTGAAAAACCTTGAAAAAATCAAAGATGTAGGAGCAGACAATTATAAACAATATGTAACTGACAGGCTATTGCATACTACAGTGCCGTTAACTGATACCATCAAAAGAAACAAATTGTATATTTTCGATGCCGTAAAAGGTCCAAAAAAGCAAACCACGCAGATCAGAAACCTCAAGAGCGACGTTAATCTTTTTTCAAGATTATTCATTGCCTGCCAAAATCGGGAAGGCAAACTCGAAGATTTTTTTCAACATGAAAATCAGAGCTTTCCACCGGCGCTATCACAAAACAACGAGCTAAGATCAGGAAACAAGGCAAATTTACTGAAATATTTTGAAGCAAAAGTGGATTCCGCAACGATGTCTGACATACCAGCTGCGGATATCATGATTATCGATGGTGCTGCACTTGTAAACGGCTTACCTCCAATACGTGGTACCACATTCAAGCAATACGCATCAGATAAGTTTCTACCATTTCTTGGTCAAAAGTTGAGGGATGTAAAAGACTTGATGTTGTATTTGACGTTTACGTGAAAGACTCACTCAAGTCAACGGCAAGATCCCACCGAGGTGAAGGTAGTCGAAAAAGAGTTAAGGACAACTACATAGTCCCAGCAAATTGGAATTCCTTCTTAAGGCACAGTGATAACAAAACGGAACTGTTTTCTTATTTGGCCAATTTTTCCCATCAAAATCTCAAAAACGGAGAAAAATCGTTTGCAATTACAATCGGCAGTGAAGTTCTTACGTTGCCACCTCAAGATACGTCCATTATCTCCCCTTGTAATCACGAGGAAGCAGACTCAAGAATGTATCTACATTTGTACGATGCTATTACAAGGCAAAATATGCAAAATGCTGTTATCAAAACTGTGGATACAGATGTTATGGTCCTTGGGGTTGCTGCCGTCGTTCGCATTCCGAATTTGAAATTGTATATAGCATTTGGGTCTGGAAAAACTTTCCGATACATCAACGTAAATGAAGTTTCTCAATTTTTGGGATTACAGAGATCACTTGCTCTCCCGATGTTTCACTCCCTTACGGGTTGTGACACAGTCTCGTTTCTTGCTGGCAGGGGGAAGAAAACTGCCATGGATATTTGGAATTCATATGAAGATCTAACGGAAGCTCTTCTTCAAGTGATGAATCATCCAGGAACGGAAATAAACGAATGCTTTGCAATAATAGAACAATTCATCGTTTACCTTTATGACCGGGGCAGTACCTTGGAGAGCGTTAATGCAACACGGCAAATGCTATTTTCACACAAAAATAGAACGCTGGAAAACATTCCGCCATCGCAGGGAGCATTGAAACAGCACATTTTGCGTGCTTCATACCAAGCAAACATCTGGAATCAAATGTTGTCAAACCTACAAGTTCTACCGGAACCTGAAATGTTTGGTTGGGAAAAAGTTGATGAATATTGGCAACCTGTGTGGACGACTCTTCCAGAAGTAGCTGATGCTATTAGCATCCTAGTCAAATGCAATTGCAAGAAAGGTTGCAAAAATGCCTGCAAATGTAAGAAAGCCAGTTTGAACTGCACTGCTATGTGTTTTTGTGGAGGAGATTGTAACTGAATGAAGAAGATTTATACGAAGTAAGTAATAACGATGAATGCTTAGTTATTTTATAGGGTGTTACGTTTATGACATTTGTTAAGTCAAGTCAGAAAACATATATTCACATTGACTGGATGAAGACAGCGTCGTCTGTAGAGAGGATAGCCGTTGACATTGATTTGAGTGTCAGCAACTTGTTCTTTTGGAAAGTGTTTTTTGCATTTGTTGTTTTCCATGCACACGCACTGAGGATTTAAATTTCCACAGGGTCCATGTGTCATGTGCTTTAGGACCAACTTGTGGTATTTTGCATCCTGTGGGTCTGGAATCTCTGCTGATATCAGTTGATCCACCTGACAATGAATATAATAATTAACAATTTTATAATAGAAATGACGTACAGAATAGTTGTACTGTGCATTGGATATAAATTTAACAATGAGAGATAAAATTAGTAGTACATGTCAAAAATATCTGTTGTGGTGTTCTCAGTTTATCAGCTTGTGAAAGAAACA
The DNA here is from genome assembly GCA_013076295.1 of Sanderia malayensis. Lineage (NCBI taxonomy): Eukaryota > Metazoa > Cnidaria > Scyphozoa > Semaeostomeae > Pelagiidae > Sanderia > Sanderia malayensis. The sequence continues at coordinate 9,355 of RQOL01000409.1, read as the reverse complement.
GGATCATATGTGCGTGTGGTAGTCCTCTCTTCTGGAATTCTATAACATACACATGTGCTGTGACATGTCCAAGAATGTGCTTGTGCAGAATGTCTTCGAGTAGTTCTTTGAGCTTGAGTTGAAATACTCTTGTGACAATGTCTGGTCGATCACTGGCCGTCTGATACGGATAAATGTTTTCTTCTATCTCCTTCCATTTGGGATTGGCAGTCATTGTGAGGAAGATGTCTGGCTTGCCATACTTCCTTACGATTGTCATTGCATCTTGAAAGTGTTGATGCATGTTTCTTTGGCTGCCTGGAAATGTTGAGGGTAGAATGATAACACGGCCAACATCGATATGTATGGGCTGATTCGGATTGTTAGCCCTGGCCATCTGGTTTTCGATTTCAGCTCTTCTGTGGAGATGATCCATCAGGCCTCGGTATGTGTCAACACGAAGCTGACGTTGATTGTTCATAATCCAGTGCAGTTTATTGCCTTCTATCTTCGTATATGCATCTACCAGATACTGTTGAAATAGAAGTGATGCAATGTGGATGGCTGAGAATGCATCCCTGACCTGGATTCTGTATAAATAGTATTCGGTGAGGGTGAGTCTGGTACGGCGATCACGATTGATGTGTTGTCGATCTCTTACATTTGCAGTAGGCAATCGTTGAAGGTCCAAACTGTATCCTCTGTCACCGTGAAAGAACATCAATGGATACGTGAGAGGATCGGCACTTGGACTGGTTGCGTAAATCGTCATGAGATCTCCGCGTCTTGTTTGAACTTGCAGTTCTCTGTCGTCAGGATTTGGTGCACCTCCATTTTGTACAGTATATATAGCTGCAATTTTTCTGGCAGTGGGATTATCGTATCTGCGATCTTGTTGTGGGCGACCTGTGATGATCATTTTGAATGTCGGAACAGGCTGGTTGTTTGCAATAGCTTGCTGCCGCTGTTCCTCCAATATTTCACCCATGCTTCGAAAATGTTGTGCAAATCGATTGACTGCATTAATTCATTCTGGAGAAGTGCAACAATGTCCAAATCAAGACGCTGTTCTCCTGCAGTGTTTTGCCCGTTCATGCAATGCTTGTTGCGTATCCATGATGTATAGTTCTGCATATTTTCTGGATCTGTCTGTTTCTGTTACCCCTGTTAATGATTCGAAGCATAAGTTAGGGAAATAAAAATTCAATTCTAGCCAGCATAAACAAATAATATGTTTTATTGATAATGACTGGAATCATATTGTATCAGTTACCAGTCATGTGATATGCCTTTCCGTGAATTGTGATCACTGGTGGTCCAGCTCTGGCATGACGTACAATATTCGCCTTCCATGATGCCATGGCCATTAGTGAGTTGTATTGGCGGAAGGCGCTTTAAGAAATACTTTGATTCGGCAGTATCACCCGTGTATAAATGCATGACACTGTTTGGAGGTGGTTGAAATGGATCCAGAGTGATTAAACCTCCCATGCAACACTTGTTGTATTGTTTTCGGGAGTTAAGTTCTTCTTTGAAGTACTTTGCACCACAATGAATACATGTTCTGTTCATTTTATTCAAGTGGTGTGGTAATGGGGAGAAGGGGATAAGGTTTTCAGCTTCATTGTTCTCGGGGACAGGGTTTTCAACTTGCATTTGCTGATCTTCAACTGGTTCTGGTATCTTGATTTCATCGAGTACTGGAACTACATCTTGCATCTCAATGTCTATAGGTTGTCCTGCTGCTGGAAGCCCTTGGTTCTGAATGGGAAGCTCTAGTTCCATGTCCATCTCCATTGGCTGTATCTCTGGAAGAGGATACTGTGCCGGAAATGGCTGATATTCAGAGGTTTCTAGCTGACGGTTTTCGAGCTGCATTTGTTGAAGATCGTTGACTGCTGCAAGTGGGGTTATCCGCATTTCCTGCTGTTGAGGTTGAAGCTGTTGATTGATCTTCTCTGCAATGCTGCATATTATCCCCGCACTTGATTTCTGCGTCTGTCACCGGTTATACTTCTCCTGGTCTTGCGCGGCATAGTGCAAGTTGTGATATGAAAAAGAAGTATAAAGTACAATTACGCAATACTATTGTAAATGTTATTGGCTTGTAGACAATGGCCTCGATAGCAACAACAATGAAAATATTTATAGCTTGTGTAAAGCTGTAACACAAGAAGTAATTTTTATATATTTCAAGGGTATGGTAGTGTTAAGTATAGTGTTGTAAATAAATCATTATCATAAAAGTAATGCAATGTAATATAATGTAAATTTTATGAAAACCCTTACGTTAAACTGTGCTCGTTTCTGTTATGTAAACAGTCACTAAAATGGAAGAGAGTAAATTGTAATTACTCTTGACATAAATGTCGACATAAATAAAGGAATCACAAAAAGAGACTCAGAATACCTGCACGTACCGTAAATCCTCGAATTCCCCCCCCTCGAATAAGGCCCCACCCGAGAACAACAAATTGTTAATAAGCCCCCCTTCGAATAAGCCCCCACCCCAAACATGCTGATGTTTGCATACAGCGAGTTTGAGAAAATTTTGTTTTTCTAGCCGCTTTTTCACCAATATCTGAGCATTCTTCTGTTTATCTGTGTATGTAAAATACTTTGCTTGAACAACTAAACCAATTTTCCGCTTATTTTCCCAGTAACAACGTCAATTTTTGTGCCATATTTCAGATAGTTTTATAAGCCCCCCCTCGAATAAGCCCCCCCTCGAAAAAGCACCCCTCTGAAAATGTCAAAAATAAATAAGCCCCCAGGGGGCTAATTCGAGGATTTACGGCAATGAAAATTAACCTGTTGAATCCAGTGCAGTTGTTAAGAAATCAACAAATTTGTTTACAGAGTCAATTTGTTAAAAGAGGCCCCATACAAGTTTGTTCATAATAAAGAAAAAATGATGTTTTTATCTGTGGTAAAGAGTAACTCATTGTACATGGGTTACATTCAAAACCATTGAAGAAGGAGAATATCATTTCGTAATTGAAAGAAGTTTGTGAAAGAGAGGTGTCCGTTATTTGAAAATTGATAAAAATGGGCCTCTTTTTATAAGGGAAACAAATAATTAAAGAGCTGAATAGAATAGTCGGAAGGAAGAACTGTAATAAATTAATTTATGTCTTACCGAGCCTTGTGTCTTTCAAAACTATGGTAAGAAACAGAAAAGAAATTAGAACAGATATAAACTTGAAATATGAAATAAAAACATGATGCTTGAACAACACGTAACCTGTTCTTGCCATGAAAAGAAAAGCAAAAATTATTGACATTATTAAGCGAAATAACGATAAAGAAGTCTCTTAACTTATAATGATAGATTTTTAGAAAAAAAAAAGTTCATAATACTTACTCAGCAATAAATAACTGCATATATTATTAATTATAGCCTATCGCTAATTTGGAACTAAATTAAATTAGGCAAAATCTAATTGTGCAAATAATTAGAGGCGGGATTTCTATTGTACTATGCAGCTCACACGATTGGTTTATACACGTCACGTGTTTAAAAAGGCGGGAAACTTGTTAGTGTAAAGGGAATTCCCCTTCGCCCTTCAGAGCGGTTAAAAAGGTAGGAGGTAAAAATTGCACATGACATGAAATCGAATTACATCATCATCATGGCATGCCAGCCAAGTGGTAGTTTGAGGAAAAGCATGGTGAGAATCAAACTACATCTTCTTAAATCATTTCCATCTGAAGAGTATGTATAAAGTATTTTGACTCACTGTTGAAAATGTGTTAACTCCAGTCTCATTCTTTCAGTTTAGATTGCACGTTGCCACTTACCACTATAATTGGCGCCACTGCAACATCACATTCATGAAAGTGAATACCATGCATTGGGTAAGCTATTAATTGAAGGTTTTGCAACGAAATCATGTATAAGCATTTATAATTGATAAAACATTTTGAATTATTAAAATATGATTGAAATATTAAAACTACTGGAACATATAATTGGGAACATTTGGAACATATAATTTGGAACATTTGGAACATATAATGTGAACAAATAGTAATGAAACTTTGACCATGCATGAACCAAAAATGTGAAATGTTTTTCAAATTTTGTGTTTGAAAAGTAGATGATTTTAATTTTAATAAATGTCAACAGTTGTAATTTTATGATGGTTGAAAAGTTTCTATTTCTTTCATGCATGGTCAAAAACAGGACATGTGTAAATTAGTTAGGAAACTAATTCTATTTACCATGTCCTGCATGATTTTTGCAGCCCTTTGGGTGGGCATGGCCACCATTAATGTTCGTGAAGATTCTTGGGTGGCCTTCCCACCCTTTTTTTCATTTTTTGCTTTTCTGTGGCCTTTGCCAATTCTGACAAAGGCTTCCTTCTGCAACCTGTGAATACACAATTATGTTGTAGGTTGCTTTTTTGGTGAAAGGATATTATGTAATATTTGGAAAATATCAATTGAACAACTGAGCTTCAAGTGCAGAAGGTATACTTACTCTATATCTTTTGTTGGGAGTCTCCTCCCTTCCTTGCTGTGCAAGGTAAATTTTTTGTTCTTGCCCAATTCTTCAAATTGGGCAGCACATTCCCTTTTTAGGGAATAAATGTCCCTGTATGTTATTTCCTAAGATACAAAAGCAAACAATGAAAGAATTTCCGAAAACCATACTCATTAAATATGAATTAATTATTGTGAATTGTGAACAAAAACTGTTTAAATTAGTTGTGATAAAATTAATATATTTGCTATAATTACTTTTGCTTTGTCACCAAGTCTGATGACTATTATTTTTTCTGGTTCTGGCTTTTTAGTGGCACTTGTAGCCATAGCGAACCTTAAAGCAAACAAATAAAAGTTGTTTTTCTTTAATAAGAATCATTGATATGTGAAAAACAAAATATATTTAAATGAAGCAGTACTGATGTAAAATAATATAATATGATGCAAAATCAAAGGACAATTGCCAAACTGCAAATACTGGAAAAAGAATAACATAATGGTGCTTTAAAAATGGTAAGTAGGTAAGTTATACACATGTTTTGTGAACATAATATCAATGGAGAATCTCATTATGTAAGTGACCTTGAAAGAGAAATACATACCAAAATGTGAACAAAATATAAATGAAAGACCAAACTGCAAATACTTGAAAAAGAATAAGATTCTAATTGTGATTGAAATGGTAAGTAATAAGTTATACATATGGTTGATGATCATAATAGTAAAGGAGAATCTCATTATCCAAGTAATATTGAACTGAAAGTACGTACCGAAAATGTTTTAAACAAAATAAAAAACAACCATCAAGGCAACTGCCAAACTGCAAATACTGGAAAAAGAATAAGATTCTAATTGTGATTGAAATGGTAAGTAATAAGTTATACATATGGTTGGTGATCATAATAGTAAAGGAGAATCTCATTATCCAAGTAATATTGAACTGAAAGGACGTACCGAAAATGTTTTAAACAAAATAAAAAACAACCAGCAAGGCAACTGCCAAACTGCAAATACTGGAAAAAGAATAAGATTCTAATTGTGATTGAAATGGTACGTAATAAGTTATACATATGGTTTATGATCATAATAGTAAAGGAGAATCTCATTATCCAAGTAATACTGAACTGAAGGTACGTACCGAAAATGTTTTAAACAAAATAAAAAACAACCAGCAAGGCAACTGCCAAACTGCAAATACTGGAAAAAGAATAAGATTCTAATTGTGATTGAAATGGTAAGTAATAAGTTATACATATGGTTTATGATCATAATAGTAAAGGAGAATCTCATTATCCAAGTAATATTGAACTGAAAGTACGTACCGAAAATGTTTTAAACAAAATAAAAAACCACCAGCAAGGCAACTGCCAAACTGCGAATACTGGAAAAAGAATAAGATTCTAATTGTGATTGAAATGGTAAGTAATAAGTTATACATATGGTTAGTGATCATAATAGTAAAGGAGAATCTCATTATCCAAGTAATATTGAACTGAAAGTACGTACCGAAAATGTTTTAAACAAAATAAAAAACAACCAGCAAGGCAACTGCCAAACTGCAAATACTGAAAAAGAATAAGATTCTAATTGTGATTGAAATGGTAAGTAATAAGTTATACATATGGTTGGTGATCATTATAGTAAAGGAGAATCTCATTATCCAAGTAATATTGAACTGAAAATACATACCGAAATCTTTTTTTCTTCAGTAGGAAGGTTCAAAAGGAAGACAATCGCAAAATTAAAGGAAGACTGTAAAAGAAATCAGGAGTGATTAAATACATGGAAATAGTTATGCATGTAATAAAAAATTCGGGTATTATTTGTAATTGTCTTTATTAATATTTAAAGGTATAAAATATCAGTAATGAGGTGAAAACAATTTACCTGTTGACTGTGGCTTTGCTTTTGACAATGGACGAAGACGAACGGATGGGAAATATTTTTGGCACGTTGCGTTGTGAAGAAAATTTTGAATATGAGTACCATAGCAACAGAGTGAAGATGGCCTCGTAGAATAAAACATAGATAACTGAAATGGAGGCCCCCTGGAAATGTCACAGAATGCGTAAATATTGTTAGTATGTGGGTAGAAACACCGTGGTAGTGGCCACATAGTGGAAATTTTGTTATGAGAAATGACTACAAAAAATGAAAACTTTTCAAGAGAAGCATATGTAATGTTGCACGCTTCACTGCTGCTAAATTATGTTCAGGTAAATAGTACATTTATGTTGTAAGATATACAGTTTTTGTTACAACTATAATTTACAACTATAAGTTATAAATTCAAGTCATGTCCTTTGAACCTTTGTTGTGTGTTCTTAATATTCTATCATCAATTGTGCATTTTCTTCATTCTCTGTGTATTTATCAACGAAGGGTACTACAAAGTATGGAAATAAATTAACAAATTGGAGCACATATGATTGCCTACAAAGACTTAAAAAACTGCTTGAACTTGCTATTAAATGCAACACTAAAAATAAAAATATAAATACAATGCTACATACCAAAAAATACTATACATGAACATGCAATACTATACTGTTTCCTACTATATATATATAATCATCCAATACTATCTTCTATCATACTATATCTAATATATATATACGTTGTATATTATCAAGAAACATTGCCTGATAGGGCACACTTCCTGCGCTGCATTCGCTAACAGCATGCCTCTTTCAACCCCACTTACAATGGGTTAGCTCGCTGCGCTCGCCTGTGGTTGGCGCACTTCGTGCGCTGCATTCGCTTACGCTCATGCCCCTTTCAACCCCACGTACAATGGGTTAGCTCGCTGCGCTTGCCTGTCTATCTATTATCATGAAACATTGGCTGATAGGGCGCACTTTGTGCACTGCATTCGTTAACGCTCATGCCCATACATACATACATACCTACATACATACATACATACATACATACATACCTACATACATACCTACATACATACCTACATACATACATACATACATACATGGGCCGGGTTCGGTCGCTTCGCTCCCTCCCCGGAGGCCGTCAAGTAAGAAAAGCTTAATCTGGTTGGCGCGCTTTGCGCGCCGCATTCGCTCTCGCTCATGCCCATACATACATACATACATAACTATATACATACATACATACCTACATATAAACCTACTATATACCTACTATACAAACATACTATACCTACTATACCTATTATACAAACATACTATACTTACTATACTATACCTACTATAAAAACATACTATACCTACTATACCTACTATAAAAACATACTACACATACTATACATACTATACCTACAATACAAACATACTATACTTACTATAAAAACATACTATACCTACTATAAAAACATACTATACCTACTATACCTACTTTACAAACATACTATACCTACTATACCTACTAAAAAACATACTATACATACTATACCTACTATACAAACATACAAACACTTTGCGAAAGTTAAAATGAGGAAAATCGTGCAATTAGCGCCTGAAAAATTCATAACTTTGACTTTGTCTTCATTGGGCCTAAGCGTTGCAAGCATGCCGAAGCAACGCTTACTGCAAAAACAACAACTATTTCAACTTAAAATACAAAACAAAGCTATCACCTGTGTTTTTATTGTCTTCTGCAACTCTCCAGGGTCTTTGAAATAAATAGTAGTTTTTTGCAAAGATAATTCAGGTGGTAAAACACTTTGAAAGGCCCCTTTGTGTGCAAAACAAAAACACGCGTCCTCTTCTCCAGAAGTAAAGTACCTGCTGCAACCGATGGCGAAAAACGATCGACAACGCACGTGGGTCGCGCGAAAAGAGCCAATCAAATTGCAGAAAAAGGCGAAACGGGTCACGTGAAGAGCGAACACTTTGTTCGAAAATGGAGTTTGCGACGCGAATTTGGAAGTTTCGCCAGCGTAAACCGTAGTTTTTTCGTGATAGCACAATTAGCAGAATAATTAATGGAATAATTCAATAATTAGGAAGAAAATCGAAAAACAAAATCCATTACCCTGGTTAAAATAATAAAATAAACATTCAGTGTGAATTTCACAGCCATATAGCCACATACAAAAAAGGCTTTGTGATCACACGGTTCGCCGTTTCGGCCCATTGTTTTTGGGCGTTCGACCTATTGTTTCGGGTCAAATCCATTGTTTTTGGCAGGGAAAGTGCGTCGTCACGTGACATCACAGAATATATATATTAGACTAGCCGGGGGCACTCGCTACGCTCGCTTCCCGGAGCCCCTCAGGTACAAAAAGTTTAATGTGGTTGGCGCGCTTCGCGCGCTGCATTCGCTCCCGCTCATGCCCATACATACATACATACATACATACATACATACCCTACAATACATACCCTACAATACATACCCCACAATACATACCCTACAATACATACCCTACAATACATACCCTACAATACATACCCTACATACATACCTACAATACATACCTACAATACATACCTACAATACATACCCTACAATACATACCCTACAATACATACCCTACAATACATACCCTACAATACATACCCTACATAATACCCTACAATACAACCCTACAATACATACCCTACATAACATACCCTACAATACATACCCTATAACATACCCTACAATACATACCTACAATACATACATATACAATACCCTACAACACATACCTACAATACATACCCTACAATACATACCTACAATACATACCCTACAATACATACCTACATAAATACCCTACAATACATACCCTACAATACATACCTACAATACATACCCTACAATAAATACCCTACAATACATACCCTACAATACATACCCTACAATAATACCTACAAACATACCCTACAAACATACCCTACAATACATACCCTACAATACATACCCT
>RQOL01000408.1:75077-137035 GCA_013076295.1 Sanderia malayensis | reverse complement strand
GACAAGAAATCTTGTAATGTGAAAATCAAAAAGGCAAAGAATGAGCTTGCGTTTGCCTAAGCCCGACGAAGCAGCAAGGTTGCAGTTTCCAACTTGTGAAAAAATAGAGGTGGAAATCTTGAACCTGTTGTGCAAATACTGAATTTATCAATTGTGCCTGAGCATTTTATATATTGGTCTATATATGTTTTTTGTTGTTGGCTAAATTGCTCACAAAATTGAATTGATCACCTCTTAACATCCTAAGTAAGTTCGGGGTTTCAGGTTTACACAACTCAGTTGAATAATGAATGCAAGTCTATTGATCCTATCAATGATTGAGAATAGGCTGAATGGGCTTGCAATGTTACGATATCTGCGTTTTACTTATGCCAGCCAAAGACAAAAGGAAACACTTCCCCAATTGGGGTAGTTCTAATCGCTGGACCCCACGACTCGGGGACTCTCGGACGCACGACTATACGACCTAGGGAAATACGACCTATGTCTTTAAAACTGCCAAATTTGCATTATTTTCAGTGTAATTATGGTAGCGAAGTCAAAGGCACTGTTTTGAAGTATGAAACGCAGTTTGGTGAGCATAGGAACAGAAATAAATGCTTTTCGAGCAAGCAATTTTGTCGCAAAAAGCACGCTGTCGTTGCAAGTCACTGAGGTTTTCATATCGTAAGCAAGGAAAATGTGGTTGAAAATTCAAGGAAACTGTGGTGGCAGTAATCAAATTCCTGTGGAGCCACGACATTGACATTGGCACCGTAATCAAAATTCCACCCTTTTCAGAAGCGTTGCGCAATCTGAAACCACCGGTAGTAAGGGCCTGTTCATATGAGCCCGCTTGCCAGGTCAGCTCACTAAGCGAGACAGATGTAAATTCTGTTCATATGAGAAAATTCCGTCCCGCCTACCGAGATAGAAACTGTAACATGATATTTGTCATTTGAGAAATTGACAATGAAAACAATGGCTGTACATGCGCAGTTGGCACGTTTCTGGCCCGGTAAGCGGGCTGGAGTGTTCATATGGAAAAATTTCCAGCCCGCTTGCCGAGATCTCGGTAGTGCTGCAGTGAGATCTCGCCTGGCGGGCCAGCCCGCTTTCTCATATGAACAGAACACAAATTTTGTATGGGATTTGGGGAGTGGATAAGATCTCGCTTAGTGAGCTGGCCCGGCAAGCGGGCTCATATGAACAGGCCCTAAGAGAGAACAATTTTAAAGCATTTCATATAAATGCAGAAAGACTATTCTGCTATTGTAACGTCTGTGTTTGTTATCATCCATCAAATATAGCAACAAAATGTGAATATATCACAACATAACAACAGCTAAAGCAACGAAACATGGAAACCATATCAACGTCATCATACTCGTCATTATAATCGTGATCATTTTTATTATTATTGCACCCTGCACCCTGCACTGCGCAGGTATATTGAGTTTTTTACCGCTAGAAAACACTAGAATATTATTTCTTTTGGAGTTTACTTCATTTATCTTTATCAAGTAAGAACACATTCCACCAAAATATTCACAATACACAACTACTCAGATCTACTTCTTGATAAATGCAGACATACGAAATCCAAGCACGTTTTATTCTGAATACAAACTATATCGGCAACATGAACAAGAGAAGTATAACTAGAACTGGAAGCTGCAAGTTATATAAAGAGTTACAAATAGTTAACCTTCTAATCTGCAATGGTTTCTAAAATGTAAATATTTCTAACTGAAAACTAAACAATGTCTGGGTCAAATAGATCATTCGAGTCACTCCCTTACTTCCATTCAAAGTCACCACCTCGTTCTCAATCTGTCTTTTTTTCGTGTCAAGCACGCCACGATGGAACGTCAAGCATGCTGGCAGTGGTTCTTTCTAAAAGGGGGAAAGGCAATTACAGGAATGATGATGATGATGATGATACTGATGATGACTGCGTAAAACCTGATACGCCAGATTAAGATAGCCTGCCTTTCGCAAGTCATTAATATACCAAAGGGAGGGAATATATCAACTTTCCTTGTTGATGAGCGTCAAAGCAGATCACGCGATGAAAAACTTCTGTGCATAATTAATTCAAGTTAATATATTTTATATATTAACCAACATCATCAGATGCATTCCATCTTTGAGACAAAATAGATCTATCCTATCCATGACTCTTCTCAAGAATCTATCAAAAAATTTATAACTCTGTTTATGCCAAACGGAAATTGTGTTACAATGACATGATCTGAGTAGTTGTGTATTGTGAATATTTTGGTGGAATGTGTTCTTACTTGATAAAGATAAATGAAGTAAACTCCAAAAGAAATAATATTCATAAAAACAGCAAAATCATGATAAGTCGGGCCAGGAGTAACTCGAACCTCGGGTAACTAAGGCCCTTTTGCATCCCATAGAAAACTTTGCAAGTGTTTTTAGCGGTAAAAAACTCAATATACCTGCGCAGTGCAGGGTGCAGGGTGCAATAATGATAAAAATGATCACGATCATAATGACGAGCATGATGACGTTGATAAGATTTCCATGTTTCGTTGCTTTAGCTGTTGTTATGTTGTGATATATTCACATTTTGTTGCTATATTTGATGGATGATAACAAACACAGACGTTACAATAGCAGAATAGTCTTTCTGCATTTATATGAAATGCTTTAAAATTGTTCTCTCTTACTACCGGTGGTTTCAGATTGCGCAACGCTTCTGAAAAGGGTGGAATTTTGATTACGGTGCCAATGTCAATGTCGTGGCTCCACAGGAATTCGATTACTGCCACCACAGTTTCCTTGCTTACGATATGAAAACCTCAGTGATTTGCAACGACAGCGTGCTTTTTGCGACAAAATTGCTTGCTCGAAAAGCATTTATTTCTGTTCCTATGCTCACCAAACTGCGTTTCATACTTCAAAACAGTGCCTTTGACTTCGCTACAATAATTACAGTTGAAAATAATGCAAATTTGGCAGTTTTAAAGACATGGGTCGTATTTCCCTAGGTCGTATAGTCGTGCGTCCGAGAGTCCCCGAGTCGTGGGGTCCAGCGATTAGAACTACCCTCCCCAATTGCACTTTATCAAAGGTGAAAATAGGGCATAAAATTTTTGACTTCTAAGAAATTACTGGGAACGGGTCTTTTATTGTGGTGCGATAAATTACGAGAATGTCAGGCTTCTTTTGTTCTGTCGCCATTCTCTGGAACCTCCCTATTTCATCATAATTCTACACCGTCATCATGATATTTTTAAATTCATGTGAATATTTATAAATATTTGCAATTTAGTAAAGTAAACCTCAGAGCAATCAAGCATCGCTGTTCTTATTGGCTTGGCTCCATGGTTCACTAAACTATGGAAACAGTGTGAGTTGGATGGCGTTAGGACGTGAAGGAGAAACACACAAAAACATTACTATCAAGCTGGACACGGCCATCTTTGATTGAGAAAATCCGTCCCCAAATGACAGGGATATGCTGTGATGTATTATGAATGATAATGGAGGGTCAGATGGAGGGAAGAAGAGGAAGAGGAAGACCAATGGAGAAATGGGATAACAACCTGAAGGAATGGAGCGGAAGTAGGATGGATGATCTGAGGGAGAATGCCAGGGACAAGAGTTTATGGAGGCAGTGTATCAAATCCTATGTGCACCAACGGCCGTAAGGCTATGGACTGATGATGATGATGATGATGATTATGACATACCAATTGTGTAACAAATTCACGCAGTGTTAGTGTTTCCACAGTATCTGGAAAGTCGAAGTTCCTTATTGTTGTGATGGCTTTGTTTGAATATGACAGTCCAGAAATCAGATACACGTATCTAATCGTGATTCTTGAAATAAATATGATGTAATGTTTCTTAAGCATTGGGGAACTCCCTATTCCTTGTTGCTGTCAGTCAGTGTCAGTCACGAAGCGAGAAGACTATGCGTTTTTGAGGCGTAAATTTATTTGCATTTTTCTCACTTTCACAATTGTTATCACATGGAATTAAACAAAGCCCCCATGTTCAGGACTTCATAGCAATGTCCATATCTCTAAAAACCCCACCCCCTTTCGGATCATTTTTCCAAAGTCCAGATTATTAAAATTTAGTTATATAAATTCTCTTTCAGCTTTCGTTCCAAAGTTGATTCTGCACAAAAGCAAAAGGCGAGTTTTTACTCTGGATAGGGAAGTATCCCAAAACACTTGATTTTTATTAGCACTTCAACAGCTGTAATTTTTGTTTTTGGTGTAAACCAGTTTGAATTTCATTGATCTTAATCAAAAATGTTTGGCCAGACTCAAAGTAACAGCAAAATTTTAGTTGGGCTTCGAATTCGCATAATCTCCAGACATGTTATTTTAGTTAAGTAAATATAGCACAAAATATATTCTACCATACTAACTTGTATGCACAACGACTGAAGTTAAAACAAAATAACTCGTTTTAATCTCATGCTTTAGACTAAAACTCCCAATAGGAATAATCAATTTAAAAAAACATAATGTTTGCCATTGTTCCACATATCCATTAGCCTATTTCATTTGAGTTCTTTTAAAAATACACAGAAAAGTTAGGAAAAACTGAGTGATTCGATGGCATTAAAATTGTTTGGTTTACCTTTTGATTAGGATGGCAATACTGCTTTTGCTTTTTCCAGTTGTCGTTTCTGCTTTTGTTCATGCTAGCCAACAACTGAGGAAACCGCTTCGTCAATTGAACTTAAAATGCCAAAATATCGCATGAAATTTTTGTCTTCTAAGAAATGACTGGGGAATTACTCTTTTTGATTGTTGTGTGATGAAATTACAAAAGTGTCAGTCAAGGGTCTTCCTTTCTCTCCCCACTTCTCTGAAGCTTTCTATTTCATCATCTAATGTCATCTAAATTACATCACCTTCACCTTTGATCCAAGATGGTCATAGTTTTAAACAATAAAGGTTTACAGTAATGTTTCGATTAAACGACCCCCTCGAATAGAAGCCCCCCTAAAATACCAACAAATTTATAGAACGCCCCCGATATTGAGTAATGCTTCATTCAATCGAAGAATTACGGTACACTACATTCAATCATGTTGGCATAACGAAAAATTTGATTTGATGACAATACAAAAGTGGAGTTCTGGTTCAGGAAAGAAGAAATTAATGCTTATTTGTATGTTCGAAAGTCTTCAGGGGCAGCAAATGAATTGTTTGTGATGCTGTGAAGGCTCTATGCATTTGCCTAAAAAGATACACATATTCACGATTTGCTAGACCAGCTAGAAACATTCGATGAAATTTTTTTGGAACAAATTGACACAATAAGACTGCTAAAAGGCCCATTTTTCTATGTTAGAGATCGATTTCACCTGGAAATGATAGATCGAATGTCGAATTACCATAAACTATAAAAATGAATTCACTTTAAAACTTGAAGACCTATGTTTTTGCGAAAGTGTGTAAGGATATTTTGCAAGACGCTCGATAATATTAGGGGACAGCCCTGGCCGTACTTATCTAAGACTTGTAACGGGCGTCCCAGCAAAGTAGGTTGAGTTTCCGAAACATCCTTATGAGCGTCGTTATTAAAAAACTGAGCAACCCAAAAACAAGCTGAACAACCAAGAACAGTCTGAACAACCCAGAACAACCCAAGAACAGTCCGAAAACCCCAAGAACAACCTGTGAACCACCCAAGAACAAGCTTAAAGCCCCAAGAACAAGCTGAAAACCTAGAAAGAACACAAGAACAACCCAAGATTACACTAATAGGGTTCGTTCTTTCTCATTTTCATAGTGTTGAAAGCGCAAAACATTTAAAGTGCCCCTAAGGTTTTTTTATTGGCTAAAAGTATAGAATCGAATGCGCTGATTCTGATACTGTTAGGATTTTTGATCTGATGAGTAATTGTCGAGTTGCGAAGGTTTGCGTTCACACTTTTGTGTCTCACTTTTAGGACGGGTCGAGTCCACTATGACATCATAGTAGGTGCCCCGTTCATTTTTCCGTACTGAGGCACCAAATTTGACATCGAATTTCTCGCACACGATGTGCTTGATTTTGATTTTTTTACTTTGATAATGAGAAACAGGTCGGCGCATAATGGGATTGCAATTTGAAAGGTTTTTGACGTGTTTGAAGCTGTGACGAGTTTTTCCTCAAAGGTTGACAGAAAAAAACGACAGTTTTCTCAATCAGCTAAACTTTTTTCGCAAAGCTGTGTAAGATCTAACAAAAGTTATAATTTGTTTATCATCACGAAAATCGCGTTTCTTTTTGCTTTTGTCTCGAGTCAAAGGAAGTGATACTGTATAGGTATTGTCCTGTGGGGGCTTTCTCGAATTAAGATATTATTCTGCACTAATGCTTCCCTCGAATAAGACCCCATGGGGGCTTATTCGAGGGGGGGGCTTATTTGCAAAAATGATTTTTTAGGTGGGGGCTTAATCGAGGGGGGAGCTTATTCGAACGTGGGGGCTTATTCGAGGATTTACGGTAATAGAAAAGAAGACTGGAGGCTCTAACGTCGTCACCTTAGAGCCTCCAGTCCAACATTTCAATACGGCCTCTAGTATGATGGTTGTTGATGCTTTTTGGATGCCGACATTTCTGTACGGCCTCCAGTAAGATGGTTGTTGATGCTTTTTGGATGCCGGATTTCTCAACGATTGGCGAATAGGCAAAGCTTCAAATGCAATGGAGGCAAATTTTCTTTTTTCAGCTCTTTTGAAAATCCTCAAAAGGTTTCCTCATCCGCATCCGTGACTTGTTGCTGTTATGTTTTTCTTTAAAACCTGAAATAGCGATAAAATGGTTTCCACTTTTTCTATATAACATTGCACAAAATAAATATATACATTCACTAAGGTAGCAATTACCTTTCTGCATGATTTTATGGTAAACGTATTGTCCTGGGAGAGACTTATCGATTTCAGTTGGAACTATGTCACCCACCACTTCGTCGTCGTTATTCACGGCCGTTGTTGAAGACTTCTCAGTAGTCTATGAATCAGGCAGTTGAAATATACATTTCCTACAGATATTTGAATGCATCACAAAACTTTGGAAAGCAAAACTTTCACCACCCACATATTTTCTATCATCTAGTTTTATAAGCCAGCTTGGCTATTGGAAAAATTTATAGTGCGTACAGTATTTTGCGTACACAAGCATGCACTTCATCTCACTGAAATCGTTCTTTATCTTGTCATCTACAACTGATTGGATTAAAAAATAGCTTGTTGAAGATGTAGCTCGATTCCCCAGGACACCACCTGACATCAAAAATGACATGCCACCTACCTTGGATAAAAAATGACTCTTGCATCTGCATTGAATATGTAGCCGGTCATAGAAAAGTTGCTTTACGATCTTAAAATGGAAAACGCTAACCGGCACCATTGCTAAGCTGATTAAATTTAATAGATATGGTAGAATACACAAGATTGTGTTGCTAAGCATTATCAAACAGCATTGAAGCATCACCTTTAGTAGGAAATTTGTATGAAAAACGGTGGTCATGCAATCTCTGTTGTTCCAAAGGTATTTACTGCAGCTTTATATGAGCACTCATTCTTTTCCACTTCATAACGCGTCAGTAGCTCGGGTAGCAGTATTATTGAAAAGAAATGTCCAATGAGAATCGTTATGAGAGATGCTCCATTTGGATGCCTCCGAAGTCGAAACGTCTATCTGATGGCATCTTGTA
Source organism: Sanderia malayensis (assembly GCA_013076295.1). Taxonomy (NCBI): domain Eukaryota; kingdom Metazoa; phylum Cnidaria; class Scyphozoa; order Semaeostomeae; family Pelagiidae; genus Sanderia; species Sanderia malayensis. The sequence goes on along the minus strand of RQOL01000408.1, from coordinate 129,357 downwards.
ATATGTAAACATTTTTGTAACATACTCAGCCATAGCTTCAAGGCGTTCCTCACCATATGTTTTCCTTAGTGGGGTATATTCATTAACTGCACTGTCAAGAAACATAGACTTGCTTGTCAGTACAGCTGCTATTTCCTCTGACATAAGTATTCCTGTTGGAAATTTTTGCGACCTAGCATGATTTGTTCCATCAATAACTATTTATTTCGTAAGAAGCTCCGTGCCAGTGGATTATCGTCAGGTAAGGTTTGGCTGTCTGGCTCGCTTTTTTCGTCCATGCTATCTACTGTAGAACCTGCTTCTTTTCTGTTTTCATTGCTATCTTCCATGGTTTCCAAATATATTGAGTCATTTTCAATATTTCTGTATTCGTCAACCAGTCATCTTATCGCAATGAATTTTCTCCATTTCTTAAATGTGCTTGTGAAAATTTGTTGTCTATCTCGTCATCTTGTACCAGTGATGTTTCTATAGGCAGCAGGGCCATAAGCCGTTTGTTGGTTGTCGTTTGTGCTGCTAATGTCGATTATAGTGTAAAGGTGACCCAAATCCTTTCACCCGGATACGGAGAGAAAAAGTTCATCGGTCTCTGCGAATCAACGTTCAAGACACGGTATAGTGCACATAAAACATCTTTTAATCTTGAAAAATTCCGTAATAAGGCAACGCTTTTGTGAAGTTGTAGGAGTCTGGGACGAGACTCGAGGAAAATATGAGGAAGTGCAGAACGAGGATAGAAGGGAGTTAGGAGTTGAGAGATAGAGATAGATGTTTTTAAGTTAAAGATTGATGATTAGAGATAAGAGAAAAGTCAGGAAATAGAGTTGTACGTTTATTGGTTCGACTTACCACTGCTTCGTGACACATTTTTGGCGACCCTGCCAGGACCCAAACTTGAAACGTGAGAATACGGACAGAATTAGAGAAGGGAAGACTGGAATGTTAGGATTTACACTCGATTTGATGGAAACAGAGTAGAAATAAAATAAGCAGAATGCCAGACGATAATCCTGCAGTAGACCATGAGAACCAGGAGCAAATTCGTTCATCGTTTGCGTTGTTTAGAAGACCAGAGAAGTATAAAATAGGCGATGACTTCGATTTATTTGTAAAATCCAACCTGTATTTCGAAGCAGTGGAGCTTACCGATAAGAAAAAGCGGAGACTTGCGTTACTTTTTAACCTCAGCGAAGATGGTTTTCGTTTGGCTGAGTTGATTGAATTTATAGAGGAAGATAATGCGTACGAGACATGGATCACTCAGTTAAAGGCGTTGCTTGAACGAAACCAAACACTAACTGAGAAACGACACAATTTTCATCGGCGGACACAAGAACCTGGGGAATCAGTTGATTCTTTTGTTGTAGCGTTAAGAGAGTTTGGAGCAAAATGTGGATTCCAAGGGGAGGAGTATACAAACAGATTAGTAGACCAGTTCATACTTGGCATGAAAGATAGGCCGACGCAAAATAAACTTTTGCAAGAACCACCTGAGTCGTTAGAGGATGCCGCTTTGATAGCAAGGAGATTTGAAGCTGCTAATTCTACCATCCAAACTTTGCGAGCTGAAGCAGGCAGTGCTGCAAGACAAAACTATAATCAGGTTGGAGCCGTAAGCTCAAACGTTACTGCCCAAACTTGTTTTAATTGCAATGGATTTGGATACGTTGCAAAACAATGCCCAACGCATAGTGAATTTAAATGAAGTAGAAATGTTAGCTCTGCTGTTAAAACCTGTTATTCGTGCCATAGACCAGGCCACCTGGCCCGAAATTGTTTCAGCAATAGCCAGAATCAAAACCCAAGTGTTTCAAGTGGGATAAATCAAAGCCGACCTCCTCCAACCTGTTATCGTTGCGGACGTAAAGGCCACATTTCCAGGTTTTGTCATGCTGAAAAAGAAACATCAACAGAAACTGGAAAACGGGGACAAAGTCCAAGTCAAGAGAATAGAGATGGACCTAAGACAAAATCGAAGGTTAGACTTTCAACCGTTTCACCTTCTCATAAGAAAAAGACTCTACTACTAGAAGCCAAAGTAAATGGAGTAAACAAATTGTGTATTGTTGACACGGGGGCGTCAATTTCGTTGATAAGCAAAAAGGAATGGGAGTCTTTGATGTTGAATGAAGAGCCTTTACGACCTTCTGATATTGTCGCCGAGGCCGCTAACAACTCGCCCATAGGCATATTGGGCAAAGTAAAGTTACTCGTTGAAGTCAATGGCGCACACGAAATAAACCAAGAATTTTATGTTGCCAATGAGATGTTGTCTGAAGTAATATTGGGCCTGGATTGGCTTGTCAACAATAAAGTTATCATTGATACAGCTAATATGGTGATGAAATTTCCTGATGCAACTTGTCAACCACTGTTAATGTTTGATGCAAGTTTGAAAGATCCACTGTAGTCGTTTTGAGTGATGACATTGAAATACCGGGCAGACATGAGATTGTGCAAGCAGCACGTATCAGAAATCCAATAATATCGGAAAGTATTTTGGAACCCAATTTTGATTTGGCTGAAAAGGGAGTTTTTGTCGCCAGTGTTCTTGTGAAACCTAAAGAACAAACTGTTCCCATACAAATCATAAATCCGGGGGTGGATACGGTTAAGCTATATAAAGGCACAAATATTGGTTGTTTGCAACAGATTGACGTCGAAATGAACGACCCAGTTCTAGATCCAGGGGGTAATACGGACAGTTCTTCTCAACAATGTGAACTTAACTTTGATCTAGAAAACCTAAAGCCTGATGAAAGAAAGCTGATGGATAATGTACTGAGAGAGTATCGAGACATATTTGCGACAAACCTAACAGAGATTGGTCTTACTTCACAAACAGAACATAGAATTGAAACAAGAGATGCCGCTCCAATTAAGCAACTACCACGCCGTCTTCCAAATGCATTGAGGCCTGTAGTAGAAGGCCAGGTACAAGAAATGTTGCAAAATGACATAATCGAACCCAGTACGTCACCGTGGGCAAGCCCAATTGTGTTAGTGAGAAAGAAAGATGGCACCTGGAGATTTTGTATCGACTTTCGGAAACTTAATGAATTAACAGTTAAAGATGCCTACCCTTTGCCTCAAGTGAATGATTTGATTGACACGTTATCTGGCCACAAGTATTTTACAACTTTGAACTTGGCTTCTGGTTATTGGCAAGTACCCATGGAAACGTCAAGCCAAGAGAAAACCGCCTTTGTTATCCCAGGAGGTAATATCTATCAATTTAAACGCATGCCCTTCGGACTTTCTAACGCTGTACCCACATTCCAGAGATTGATGTCGAATGTGTTACAAGGTCTTCTACCAAACAATTGCCTTGTCTATTTAGATGACGTTCTGATTGTTGGTCGTGATTTCGAAGAACACTTGAGTAATTTGACAGACGTTCTGACTGCTATCAGAAACGAAACGCAGGACTGAAGCTGAAACCGTCTAAATGCCATTTCGCGCAGACAAGCGTGAAATTTCTTGGATTTCAAGTTGGTGATACTGGTCTTACTCCGTATCCTGAAAAGGTCAAAACAATTAAAGAGTATCCTGTTCCAAAAGATCTTACTGAGCTGAGGAGATTTATCGGAATGATTTCGTATTATCGGCGTTTCATCTTGAGATTCAGCGATGTCGCTTCGCCATTACACCGTTTGTTACAAAAAGATTTCAAATTTGAATGGAATAACAATTGTCAAGACTCGTTTGAAGGAATTTCGGAGGAATTTCGGAGGAATTTCGAATCGCACCTTATGAAATCAGTCTGCCAACTCTTTGGGATCGAGAAACGAAGAACAACGGCATACCATCCTCAGACTGACGGACTTTGCGAAAGGTTCAACGGTGTATTGAAGGCTTTACTGAGAATGAAAGTAAATAGTGATAAGAATGATTGGGATGAACAACTACCGCACGCCCTTTTGGCATATCGAGTCAGTAAATAATCCTCTACCGGAGTGACACCCTTCGAGATGCTGTATGGCCGAGATGTCAGATTGCCACTAGGTACTGAACAAAAGGAGCTGCTAGCTAAACCGACACATGGTCCTGCAAAGTATTTGGAGGATCTCAGAAAGAGACAAGATGACATACGAAAGATAGTCATCGAAAGATTGAAAAAAGCACAACAAAAGCAAAAGAGGAACTACGATTCCAAGTACCGCTCGCAGCAAAGTAAAATATTTCACATCGGAGACACGGTACTGTTAAAGAATTTTAGAGCAAGAGGTCTAGAAGAGAAATTTATTGGTCCGTACATAATTGTCAGAGTGCAAGAAGGAAATTACGAGATCGAATCATTGAAGGATAAGAAGAGAAAAATTGTGCATTTCAACAGTATAAAGCCGTTTAAAATTGACCATGAACTAGAAGGAATTCCACAAAAAGCTGATGAATTGTACAGTAGTGAATCGGAGATTGACGATTCTATATTTGATATTGAAGATCCAAGACCTTTAGAGATCAGAAGGGAACACGAGATTGAAAACATTCAACCGTATAATTTGAGGCGCAACCGCCGACCTCCAGAGCGTTATGGAGTTCCTGTGTTAGACTTTTGATTAAGGACAGAGACCTTTATGAAACTGTTTGCTATACTATAATTTACGCTGAGATAAGTTAAAAAAAAAAAGACACAAAAAAAGATTGATTTATTATATTTGAGATATTATACCTTAGATTATTGAATAACCTTGTATTCGTTAATTCTTATTTTATCGTTTTTATATTTGGAGTTATGCATATTTTAGGCTGGGGAAATGTGAAGTTGTAGGAGTCTGGGACGAGACTCGAGGAAAATATGAGGAAGTGCAGAACGAGGATAGAAGGGAGTTAGGAGTTGAGAGATAGAGATAGATGTTTTTAAGTTAAAGATTGATGATTGGAGATAAGAGAAAAGTAAGGAAATAGAGTTGTACGTTTTTTTGGTTCCACTTACCACTGATCGTGACACTTTCAACAGAGGTGTGGCGAATCAAAGATGGTGGTGGGATCCCAAGCATTGTTTGGAGAGTCATCAGGAAGTTTAAAGCGTTCACTCCAGAATCAGGTCGTTGTGCACTCTGTGAAGCTGAGAAATTTGAAATTATTAATTTTCCTGGAAGCAACCTGCTGAATAAGCAATCTGAAATCATGGGCAAGTGTCGACATCAGCGTGAATTCGAACTTGAGCTTTGTTCAGACGAACAGAACTGACGTCGATTTCGAAAACGAAATCATTGGAACGTTTTTAGTTTGTATTGTAACGTATCTTTTTAGTTGCCTGAGGATGGTCTTAAAGTAAGACATAAAACTGCCAGTAGCAGAATAAAAGTGTTTTTTCTTTGTTTGTTTACTATAAACGCTCTGCGAATGCATTGAGCACTGTCATCAATCTGTGAAGATCAAAGATACAAATATGTATCTCATCTACTTGATTGTAGAATTCTGTAATGCATTCTTGAATGCACACTTCATTCACCTAGTAACGCTCTGACAATGTCATGATGTCATATGTTGATATTACTGCAGAACATTTGTCACAGTTTTCATATTGATCCAAAGCCAAATATTGATCACTTGCTCCTTTTTTCGCCTCCAAGGCCCATGTTGGGTTTTCGACAGTCTTTTGCGTTTCTTCCCGTACGAAGCATCTGTTTTACACATAGAAAAGCAAATACGTACTTTTCTGAACACAGTACTACAAGCTTGCTTTTGGTAATATTTTTAATAATACAACTATGATCGTACGTCATCGCATTACCAGATTGATCAAAGATTGTACTAACGTAATGCCCGCTGGTTTATTGCTAGCAGATTCATTCTGCCAACAAGTCGGTATGATAGTGGTTCTGTCCCTCTTCTTGCAGACACACACAAGTCAATACTTTCGTTCACGATGACCGGTGTTTTCTTTAAACCTGCTACTGCTATAGGCTCTGCTACGCGGTTTGTTTCAACAACTACGACGGTAGGCGCGTCAAGCAAAAAGGACACATAGTGATACATTCCTGGCTTTTTAGTGCTGTCTGTTTCTCTTGTGTCTTCTTCCTTCTTTTGCACTGTGCCTTCTTTTTCTCATGCACAACCAGGCCCTTGACGCTCCAGCAAATACTGGCAGGCAGCTGTGTCCCAGATCACCGAGGACAGCTCCAGGGACTCTGCTGTGTCTGGCAGTTGGTGTCTAACTTTCTGGCAGAAAGTTAGAGGCATATGGATTTACAAAAAGCGCCCTGAAGCTAGTTTATAGTTACCTCTCAGACCGAACACAAAGGGTTAGAATAGGTTCCACTTATAGTTCCCCAGGGTACATCTCAATTGGTGTGCCACAGGGATGTGTTCTGGGTCCACTACTTTTTAACATCTTTATAAACGACTTGTTTTGCATGGAACTCGAAGCTGAGATATGTAACTTTGCAGATGACACAACAATTTACGCGTTTGATACATCTTTAGACTCAGTCATGATTAAACTAGAGAGTGATCTTGAGAAAGTAATGCATTGGTTCACAGAAAACGGCATGAGTGCCAATCCATCTAAATTCCAAATAATGTTTCTTGGTTTAAAGGGCAAAAATAAACTTTGTCTCAATATGAAGGGCCAATTAATTCCAGTAAGCGATCATGTAAAACTTCTGGGAGTTAAAATTGATAACTCCCTCAAGTTTGAAATACATGTAAAAGAATTATGTAAGAAGGTCAACCAAAAAGTACATGCATTTGGAAGATTAAGACCCTACCTAGGGGAACAAAAATCAAAGTTACTTTTGAACTCTGTAGTTTTGTCAAGTTTTACTTACTGCTCACTAATCTGGCTGTTCTGTAGTAAATTAGCAAACGCAGAAATCAATAAGACCCACAAGCGTGCCCTGAGAACCTTATATAGAGATTACGAATCTCATTTGAGGAACTTCTGAATAAGGGAGAAACAAAAACAACGCATAAAGAGAGCTTACAAAAACGTATGATTGAGATATATAAATCAATAAATCATCTAAATCCTGAGTACATGTGGGAATTCTTTGTGAAGAAGGAAGTTCCTTATGACCTTCGTATTAAAGAACTATGTCAGCTCCCTTCAACACGTTCTCAGCGATACGGTACTAACTCCCTGTGCTTTAGAGGGAGTCTATTATGGAATGGCTTAAACGATGAATTAAAACTGACAAACTCTCTGGCAATATTCAAAAGAGAAATAAGAAGTTGGGATGGCAACACATGCACGTGCCACATTTGCACTTAATATAACTTAATTATATAACTAGAAACCAACCAACTGTAAATAAGTGTATGATTATGATTATGATTATGATTATGGCACATGCACTTGAAAAGAATTTTGCTGATATGTGTCGACGCGTATAGCGGTGTGTGGCGTGTTCGGGTTCGAAGCAGAATAAGTCAGAAAACACCAACGAATATATGCGACTAACTCTTTTACAGTCAATTCAAAGCTAAATTCATTTTACACACATACACAATTATTATAAATACCGTAAAATAAATAATATTACCATAAAGATTAAAAATTAACACATGTAAACATTCAAAAGGATAAAATATTAACTACAATTACGATGCTAGGCACCAAGCGTAGTTAGCTCCATCATTACACCTTCCCCTCTCTCACGTTTGAGAGCAATGGGGTTTTGATTTGTACCAGTGTGTTAGCTACAAAGGGCCCATCTTCAAGGGATTAAGCGAATTTGCACCTGAGATGAGCAGCCCTATCCGTGTAGATGGTCATTTTTGATCACTTCTTGTGAGCACGATTTTGATGGCGTATGAAAGAAGCCGCTTGGACAAGTTGAACACCTCACTGATGTGGTCAACGCTCTCACCCCTTCCCGAATATACTTGGTGCTGTTGATGGAACACATATTGAAATCATTGCCCTAGAAAATAGCACTGTCGATCTCTTTAATAGAAAGCAGCGATACAGCATTTCATGCCAAGGGGTTTGTGATGGAAATCTGATATTCTTGAGCATGTCCGCAGGCTTTCCAGGGTCTATTCATGATTCACGAATGCTAAGAAATAGCTGGGTTTATGCAGAGGCCACTAGTCGGGAAAATTGAGAATTCCTGTCTTCAGGTTGAATAGCATGGTGTCTATAGTGTAATGCTTAGGGTTCAAGAGAGAGACTTGAAAAAGACAAGCAGTCTGAATTCTGTTCTTAATTCTGTGAATCTGCAATCATCAAGAGCGAGCTAACCATCACGAATAGAGATAAATACTGGTAAGACTGACGGATTGAAATACACAGTTGTTACTTTTTTCAGTGATATTTACATTCATTCTCACAATTTACACATGAATGCACAAAAATACAGGTAAAACTGACTAATCGAAAATACTTTTTTACCTGCTTTCCGTGATAGTGACATTCATTCCCACAATTAACACACGAATCCACATAAATATCCCAATTTTTCAATCTACCGTCTTAACGACAGGAATAAAGAACTGTCTTGATTCTCTTAGTAATTGGATGGCATCTCATTTTTTGAAATTAAATAAATCAAAAACGAAGATCTTGGTATGGCTCCACCCTCTATACAAAAACAAGTTGAAATATGTAGTCTTCTCCTTGATAAGGAATGCATACGTAATGTTGATTCAGCTAAGAACCTGGGATTTGGTTGGAATAAGGAATTGAGCTTGGAATTTCACATCAACAAACTTGTTTCTAAATGTCACTTGACATTGAGAAGCATTGCCAAATAAAATCTTTTCTACCAACAGATTGCATAAACACACTAATTTCTTCTCTCGTTTCATCCAAACTGGTCTACTGCAACTCCCTCCTATATCATATTTCCCGAAAATAAACTTCATGCCCTTCAATCTGTTCAAAATGCTGCAGTACGATTAATTTTTAACCACACAAAATTTGACAGATGTTCCTTATCTCCATTCTTTCTTCAGCTTCATTGGTTGAGGGTGAAAGAGCGCATAATTTTCAAAACTTGTTTAATAGTTCATAATTGTATATGGGGGGATGCACCTACGGCCTTGAAAGAAAAAATTACACTTGGAGCCGAAAGAACTACAACCCTTGTAGTTCCCTCTGGCAAAAGTAAGTATTATGAGAGGTCTTTTTCAAAGGCTGGACCATCTCTTTGGAATAAACTGCCTGAAGAGCTTCGCAAAACGCAAGACATAGCAAATTTTAAGAAAAAGCTAAAATCGTTTTTACTTATTAATAACATTGATAACTTTTTTAGTTATTGAATTATTTAGTGTCCACTGTTGAGCAAACAAACAGGAGATTTCCTGGTTGTAGAAACAGTGAGTAAACAACAATTTATTATTATTGTTATTATTAAATACAGGTAAAATTGACTGACTGAAATACACTTTTTTTTCTTGTTTTCCATGATATTAAGATTCATTCCCACAATTTACACACGAATCCACGTAAATACAGTTAAAAATGACTGATCAAAATACACCGTTTTACTTGTTTTACGTGATGTTGACATTCATTCCCACAATTTACACACGAATCCACATAAATACAGGTAAAGCTGACTGATTAAAATACACCTTTTTTACGTGTTTTCCGTGATATTGACATTCATTCGCACAATTTACACGCGAATTGACGTAAATACTGGAAAAACTGACTCATTGAAGTACACCTTTTTTACTTGTTTTCTGTAATATTCACATTCATTCCCACATTCTACACACGATTCCACAAAAATACAGGTAAAACAGATTTATTGAAAAACACCTGTCTTACTTGTTTTTCGTGACATTAACATTCAATCCCACAATTGACACATGAATCCACGAAAATACGGATAAAACTGACCAATTGAAATACATCTTTTTTACTTGTCTTACGTGACGTTGACATTCATTCAAACAATTTACACATGGATAGAGGTAAATACAGGTAAAACTGAATGGTTGAAATATACTTTTTTTTACTTGTTTTCGGTGATATTAGCATTCATTCCCACAATTTACAAAGGAATCCAGGTAAATTTAGGTAAAAATGAGTAATTGAGATACACATTTTTAATTATTTTCCGTGATATTAACATTCACACCGACAATTTACACATGAATCTACGTAAATACAGCTCAAAATGACTGATCAAAATACACCTTTTTACTTGTTTTCCGTGATATTAGCATTCATTCCCACAATTTACACATGAATCCACGTAAATACAGGTAAAACTGACTGATTTAAATGCACTTTTTTTGCTTGTTTTTCGTGATAATAACATTCATTCCCACAATATACACATGAATCTACGTAAATACAGTTAAAAATGACAGATAAATACACACCTTTTTATTTGTTTTACGTGATTTTGACATTCATTCCCACAATTTACACATGAATAGAGGTAAATACAGGTAAAACTGAATGGTTGAAATACACTTTTTTTTACTTGTTTTCCGTGATATTAGCATTCATTCCCACAATTTACAAAGGAATCCAGGTAAATTTAGGTAAAAATGAATGATTGAGATACACATTTTTAATTATTTTCCGTGATATTAACATTCACACCGACAATTTACACATGAATCCACGTAAATACAGCTCAAAATGACTGATCAAAATACACCTTTTACTTGTTTTACGTGATGTTGACATTCATTCCCCCAATTGACACATGGATCCACTTAAATACAGGTAAAACTGAGTGATTTAAATATACCTTTTTTACTTGTTTTCCGTGATATTAACATCCAGTCGCACAATTTATACATTAATCCACGTAGATACAAGTAAAATTGACTGACTGAAATACACTTTTTTTTCTTGTTTTCCGTGATATTAACATTCATTCCCACAATTTACACACGAATCCACGTAAATACAGTTAAAAATGACTGATCAAAATACACCTTTTTACTTGTTTTACGTGATGTTGACATTCATTCCCACAATTTACACATCAATCCATATAAATGCAGGTAAAGCTGACTGATTAAAATACACCTTTTTTACGTGTTTTCCATGATATTGACATTCATTCGCACAATTTACACACGAATTGACGTAAATACTGGCAAAACTGACTCATTGAAGTACACCTTTTTACTTGTTTTCCGTGATATTAGCATTCATTCCCACAATTTACAAAGGAATCCAGGTAAATTTAGGTAAAAATGAATGATTGAGATACACATTTTTTAATTATTTTCCGTGATATTAACATTCACACCGACAATTTACAAACGAATCCACGTGAATACAGCTCAAAATGACTGATCAAAATACACCTTTTTACTTGTTTTACGTGATGTTGACGTGGTAAAACTGACTGATTGAAATACATATTTCCTACTTGTTTTCAGTGATATTAGCAGTCCTTCCCACAACTTACACCTGAATTGACAGAGATACAGGTAAAACTAAATGATCGAAATACACTTTTTTACTTGTTTTACGTGATGTTGACATTCATTCCTACAATTTACACATGGATCCACGTAAATACAGGTAAAACTGACTGATTTAATTGCACTTTTTCTGCTTGTTTTTCGTGATAGTGACATTCATTCCCAAAATTTACACACGAATCCAAGTAAGTACATGTAGAACTGACTGATTGAAATACACCTCTTTTACCTGTTTTCCGTGATAGTGACATTCGTTCCCACAATATACACGCTAATTCAAGTAAATACGGGTAAAACTGGTTGATTGAAATACACCTTTTTACTTTTTCTCCGTCATGTTAACACTCATTCTCAAAATTTACCTATGAATCCAGGAAAATACAGTTAAAATTGACCTATTGGAATACACCTCTTTTGCTTGTTTTCCGTGATATTAACATTGATCCCCACAATTTACACATGATTAGAGGTAAATAGCTACAGGTAAAACTGAGTGATTTAAATGCACTTTTTCTGCTTGTTTTTCGTGATAATAACATTCATTCCCACAATATACACATGAATCTACGTAACCAAAGTTAAAAATGACAGATCAACACATACCTTTTTATTTGTTTTACGTGATTTTGACATTCATTCCCACAATTTACACATGAATGGAGATAAATGCTGGTAAGACTGACGGATTGAAATACACAGTTGTTACTTTTTTCCGTGATATTTACATTCATTCTCACAATTTACACATGAATCCACAGAAATGCAGGTAAAACTGACTGATTGAAAATACCTTTTTTACCTGCTTTCCGTGATAGTGACATTCATTTCCACAATTAACACACGAATCGACATAAATACAGGTAAAACTGAGTGATTGAAATAAAACCTTTTTTACTTGTTTTCCGTGATATTAACAATACAGTTAAACATGACTGATCAAAATACACCTTTTTACTTGTTTTACGTCATGTTGGCATTCATTCTCACAATATACACATGATTAGAGGTAAATAGCTACATGTAATACTGAATGGTTGAAATACACTTTTTTTTACTTGTTTTCGGTGATATTAGCATCCATTCCCACAATTTACAAAGGAATCCAGGTAAATTTAGGTAAAAATGAGTAATTGAGATACACATTTTTAATTATTTTCCGTGATATTAACATTCACACCGACAATTTACACATGAATCTACGTAAATACAGCTCAAAATGACTGATCAAAATACACCTTTTTACTTGTTTTACGTGATGTTGACATTCATTCCCACAATTTACACATGGATCCACTTAAATACAGGTAAAACTGAGTGATTGAAATAAAACCTTTTTTACTTGTTTTCCGTGATATTAGCATTCATTCCCACAATTTACACATGAATCCACGTAAATACAGGTAAAACTGACTGATTTAAATGCACTTTTTTTGCTTGTTTTTCGTGATAATAACATTCATTCCCACAATATACACATGAATCTACGTAAATACAGTTAAAAATGACAGATAAATACACACCTTTTTATTTGTTTTACGTGATTTTGACATTCATTCCCAGAATTTACACATGAATAGAGGTAAATACAGGTAAAACTGAATGGTTGAAATACACTTTTTTTTACTTGTTTTCCGTGATATTAGCATTCATTCCCACAATTTACAAAGGAATCCAGGTAAATTTAGGTAAAAATGAATGATTGAGATACACATTTTTAATTATTTTCCGTGATATTAACATTCACACCGACAATTTACACATGAATCCACGTAAATACAGCTCAAAATGACTGATCAAAATACACCTTTTTACTTGTTTTACGTGATGTTGACATTCATTCCCCCAATTGACACATGGATCCACTTAAATACAGGTAAAACTGAGTGATTTAAATATACCTTTTTTACTTGTTTTCCGTGATATTAACATCCAGTCGCACAATTTATACATTAATCCACGTAGATACAAGTAAAATTGACTGACTGAAATACACTTTTTTTTCTTGTTTTCCGTGATATTAACATTCATTCCCACAATTTACACACGAATCCACGTAAATACAGTTAAAAATGACTGATCAAAATACACCTTTTTACTTGTTTTACGTGATGTTGACATTCATGCCCACAATTTACACATCAATCCATATTAATGCAGGTAAAGCTGACTGATTAAAATACACCTTTTTTACGTGTTTTCCATGATATTGACATTCATTCGCACAATTTACACACGAATTGACGTAAATACTGGCAAAACTGACTCATTGAAGTACACCTTTTTACTTGTTTTCCGTGATATTAGCATTCATTCCCACAATTTACAAAGGAATCCAGGTAAATTTAGGTAAAAATGAATGATTGAGATACACATTTTTAATTATTTTCCGTGATATTAACATTCACACCGACAATTTACAAACGAATCCACGTGAATACAGCTCAAAATGACTGATCAAAATACACCTTTTTACTTGTTTTACGTGATGTTGACGTGGTAAAACTGACTGATTGAAATACATATTTCCTACTTGTTTTCAGTGATATTAGCAGTCCTTCCCACAACTTACACCTGAATTGACAGAGATACAGGTAAAACTAAATGATCGAAATACACTTTTTTACTTGTTTTACGTGATGTTGACATTCATTCCTACAATTTACACATGGATCCACGTAAATACAGGTAAAACTGACTGATTTAATTGCACTTTTTCTGCTTGTTTTTCGTGATAGTGACATTCATTCCCACAATTTACAAATGGATCCACGTAAATACAGGTACAACTGACTGATTTAAATGCATGTTTTCTGTTTTTTTCGTGATAATAACATTCATTCCCACAATATACACATGAATCTACGTAAATACAGTTAAAAATGACAGATCAACACACACCTTTCTATTTGTTTTACGTGATTTTGACATTCATTCCCACAATTTACACATGAATAGAGATAAATGCTGGTAAGACTGACGGATTGAAATACAAAGTTGTTACTTTTTTCCGTGATATTTACATTCATTCTCATAATTTACATATGAATCCACAAAAATACAGGTAAAAGTGACATATTGAAAATACCTTTTTTACCTGTTTTTCGTGATAGTGACATTCATTCCCACAATTTACACACGAATCCACGTAAATACAGCTCAAAATGACTGATCAAAATACACCTTTTTACTTGTTTTACGTGATGTTGACATTCATTCCCACAATTTACACATGGATCCACGTAAATACAGGTAAAACTGACTGATTGAAATACATATTTCCTACTTGTTTTCAGTGATATTAGCAGTCCTTCCCATAACTTACACCTGAATTGACAGAGATACAGGTAAAACTAAATGATCGAAATACACTTTTTTACTTGTTTTCCGTGATACTGGCATTCATTCCCACAATTTACACATGAATCCACGTAAATACAGGTAAAACTGACTGATTTAAATGCACTTTTTCTGCTTGTTTTTCGTGATAATAACATTCATTCACACAATGTACACATGAATCTACGGAAATACAGTTAAAAATGACAGATCAACACACACCTTTTTATTTGTTTTACGTGATTTTGACATTCATTCCCACCATTTACACATGAGCAGAGATAAATACTGGTAAGACTGACGGATTGAAATACACAATTGTTACTTTTTTCCGTGATATTTACATTCATTCTCCAAATTTACACATTAATCAACAAAATAAACAGATAAAACTGACCAGTTGAAAATACCTTTTTTACCTGTTTTCCGTGATAGTGACATTCATTCCCAAAATTTACACACGAATCCAAGTAATTACATGTAAAACTGACTGATTGAAATACACCTCTTTTACCTGTTTTTCTGTGATAGTGACATTCGTTCCCACAATATACACGCGAATTCAAGTAAATACGGGTAAAACGGATTGATTGAAATACACCTTTTTACTTTTTCTCCGTCATGTTAACATTCATTCTCAAAATTTACCTATGAATCCAGGAAAATACAGTTAAAATTGACCTATTGAAATACACCTCTTTTGCTTGTTTTCCGTAATATTAACATTAATCCCCACAACTTACACATGAATTTACAGAAATACAAGTAAAACTGACTGATTGAATTAAACTTTTTTTACTCGCTTTCCGTGATAATAACATTCATTCCCACACTTTACACATGAATCCACAAAATACAGGTACAATTGAGTTATTGAAATACACCTTTCTCACTTTTTTCTCGTGACATTAACATTCATTCCCACAATTTCCACATGAATCCACGTAAATACAGTTAAAAATGACTGATCAAAATACGCCTTTTTACTTGTCTTACGTGATGTTGACATTCATTCCCACAATTTACACATGAATAGAAGTAAATACTGGTAAAACTGACTGATTGAAATAGACAGTTGTTACTTTTTTCCGTGATAATGACATTCATTCCCACAATTTACACACTAATTCAGGTAAATACGGGTAAAACTGATTGATTGAAATACACAGTTGTTACTTTTTTTCCGTGATATTTACATTCACTCTCGCAATTTACAGATGAATCCACAGAAGTAGAGGTAAAATTGACTGAATGAAATACACATCTTTTACTTGTTTTCCGTGATATTGACATTGATTCCGAGATTTACACATGAATAGAGGTAAATAATGGTAAAACTGACTGATTGAAATAGACAGTTGTTACTTTTTTTCCGTGATAGTGACATTGATGCCCACAATTTAAACACTAATTCAGGTAAATACGGGTAAAACTGATTAAATACTGGTAAAACTGACTGATTGAAATACACAGTTGTTACTTTTTTTCCGTGATATTTACATTCACTCTCACAATTTACACATGAATTCACAAAAGTACAGGTAAAATTGACTGAATGAAATACACACCTTTTACTTGTTTTCCGTGATATTGACATTCATTCCGAAATTGACACATGTTCCACGAAAATACAGTTAAAACTGACTAATTGAAATACACCTTTTTTCCTTCTTTTCAGTGATATTAGCATTCCTTCCCACAATTTACACATAAATCTTTTTTGGCTTCAGAGCTCGTTCGGAGCGGACGTGTCTTTAAGAGCTGGAGGCATTGCCTACTAAAACGCTATATGCAGAAGTTAAGGTTTTTGTGAAGAGTCATTAGGGAGTTTAAGCACGCGCAACCTAAACGTTAACGTTAACGTTAGCTGCTAACGTTTTCAGAAATTGTTTGCACTTCCCACCCGCTCCCACGCTTCCCGCATTTTAAAGCCGTAAAACACTGATGCCAAAACTTCTCTTAGCAATGAATAACCAGGGTTTCTCAACCACTTAAATATCTTCATTGAATAAATTCACATTTGTTAGTCATTCTTAGCAACTCAAATGAAAATTATAACCAAATATCTCAAATATATGACATTAATACCGCCATCGCTGTTGATGAGTTTTCGGCCTAAATTTTATCTAAAATTGAACGCATGTATTTTCACAAGTTAAACAAAAATATAGAAGTTTAATACCATATAATTTATCTACTAGCCTTCTATAAGATCGACACAGTTGTCTGAGAATCCATATAAATACAATAAACAATTTTTCCAGAAAGAAAGTGCAAAAAGAAGTTAACGTTTGACAAAACGTTACGGATGCTGACCTAAGGACACAGATTGCTGCCCAAAACGTTAGCAGAATTGGGGATGTCCCTTTGCGCTTGCGCAATGCGGAAAATTTGGGAGCTAACCTTAACGTTTACGTTAGCGTTGTGGTTGCTTAAACTCCCTAATGACTGGAGGGGAACCGTAACAAATGCGGTGTAGATATTCTTTTCCTGATTTTTGAGCCTATAGCGTTGAATAAACAGTTTTTTCTACGAAATAAAAGTTTTGGTGAAGGGCCTAATACATCAGCATGCCTGGCAGAGAGGAAGAATTCCAGAGGGACGTGGCTCCATTGCAAGCAGAAATAGCAAAGTTACCTAACAAAGCCTTCATAGAAGAGACCCTGGAGAAAGCCACGAGAAAAATCGAAGAAAGGTTTGAAGAGAAACTTGAAGGAGAACGAGTAAAGATCAAATCCCTAAAAGAACGCATTGAAATCCTTGAAAGCAATTGGGTTCTCATGGAAAAACTTGAAGCGAAGCTCGAAGAAACTGAGCAGTACAGCAGACGCACCTGTTTAAGGTTTGACAATATTGAGTTACCTGAAAATGGCGGAAAAGAAGACTGCATGGTGAAAATTGGAAAGATTCTCGAGGATTTGGACTGTGGCGTTGGATTATACTCGGTGGATAGAGCACACAGAATTGGACCAATTCGGACGGGTAATAATGGAGAAGAAAGACAACAACTAATTGCAAAGTTCAAATCATTCGGGGATCGCACAAAGGTTTATCGAAGCAGGAAGAAGCTCCAAACGGTTCGTATAAGATTGGATTTAACCAAGAATAGGCTAACGAAGTTAGGTAAGGCAAACATCCAGGTAAAAAACAATCGCGACGTGGAATTTGTTTTTGCAGACATAAACTGCCATTTGACAGCCAAAGTGAAAAATGGAAATTTTATTTTCTTTGACTCAGTCGAGAAACTACAAAACATATTAGATGATTTATAATTTAACTACCTATTTTAGGAAGAGCGGGTTATCTTTCTGTACCATATTATGGTGACCCTGGCTAGCTCAATTAACATTTTCATGTGATTATAATAATTTCTTCAAGGTCAGAGTGACACCATCTGTGTGCTAGGGAAAGATTATATTTGCTCTTCCCTCTTGTTGAGTTAGTACCGTAAAATAAAATGTATGGTTTCGTTTGTTGCCAAGGCAATCATTGAGATAAATTTTCTTTGATACAAGTTTTTCTTCTTTCATGGAAAGATAAATTTTTCTGGTAAAAATGTACTCAATTATTTTATCAAAGCCAAATTTTGTTTACAACCCTGAAACTTAACCTGTGGTTGCCATGTCACAAACGGAATTATGTTTGTAGTTAATGCTCTAGGGAACCTCTTCTTTTCCGAGCTCTTTTCTTGATAATTTTCCATCTGCTGAAAATGAAAATTTGAAACCCCTTTGGCTCGTCAAAACGTTATCAAAAATTTCCCAAAAAACCTTTAACTTCATGCATGGCTTCAAAATGCCAAAAATTATTCTGTTGAAAGCGTTGCTTTCTTTTATGTTTTTCAAAGATTTTTTACGTTCTTTCGATTCGTTATTTTATTCCTATTCCCCATGCAATCGCTGCTGCAACACTCTCAATGCTAAACCTCACCTGCCTTTGCGCTTGACTGAAGAGGTCTTTTCAATCGTCAAATGCCCATAGGAACTGAACAGTGGCGTGCAGAAATCGAAATTAATCACAAAATGATTTTGAAAAGGCTGCGCGTTGGCTTCTCTTCCATCAATTTGTCTAACTTTTTGCTCTGTTATTTTGCCTGGTTGTCCCACACCATGACATTGTTTATAATAAAATCTCTACTCTCCGTGCTGGCTGCATCGTTCTTGTTAATCATTTGTCAATTGGTGCTATTTTCAGAACTCTTTTCGCCTATGACCCTAACAAGTCTACAAAATCAGAAACTCTTTCTGGTAGTTGAAAAATTACGGACTGCAGTAGTGGGGACGATCTGTTCCGTAACTGTGTTTACTCCTGATGCTCCAGCCCATACTGTAAGACTCTTTTCTAGTGTTAAAATCCATCGGGTACACTTGTTAGCAAAATTCTATGAATGCTATACGCGTTATTGATCAGCAGTTACCTAGAATGCATCTGTTATAGACAACACCAACCCTTAGACTTCCTTTTACTTTCTGGAGACATTGAAACAAATCCAGGGCCACGAGTTGGAAATTTTCTGAAATTCTTTCATTGGAATCTAAATAGTATATGTGCTAGAGGGGGTATAAAAATTCCCTTGATTGAAGCATACAATTCTGTCCATCATTTTGACGTGATAGCTTTTTCTGAGACTATGCTTGATAACACAATAAGCGAAGAAGACATTATGATAGAAGGATTTAGCAAAGAAATATATCGTAGATATATTTCTGATGTATTTCTTATATATATCGTAGATATATTTCTTATATTTTAGGGAGGGTCTTGCTAACAAGCGTAGGAAGAACCTTGAAATTCTGCAAGAGTTGGTTGTGGCGGAGATAACTATTTCGCGTAAAAAATTATTCTTTGTTGCGGTTTTTCGAAGCCCCAGTCAAAACAGCGAACAGTTTGAAAACTTTATCTCTCGATTACAAGTTATAATTTCTCGTATGCAAGCAGAAGGACCTCATGCTATTATAATAACAGGGGACATGAACTGTAGATTCTCCCAGTGGTGGGCAGAGGACTTAGAGAATCCAGAAGGTTCTGCGCTTGATGAGTTAATTGAAACAAATAACTTATGTCAACTTATAGATGAACCTACTAATATAAGGGGGTAGAGTATGTCCTGTATCGATCTTATTATTACAGATCAGCCAAATCTTTTTGTGGATTCTGGGGTGCACCCTTCTTTGGATGAACACTGTGAGCATCAGTTAATTTATGGTAAACTAAATATCTCAGTGCCATATCCACCCCCTTTTAAGAGAAAAGTTTGGGACTACTCAAAAGCAAATATTAGAAATATTAGGGACACAATTATTTCGACGGATTGGAATTCAAAACTGAGTCATCACAATCCGGAGGACATGTCCAATATCCTTACAAAAAATCTATTAACGATAATTACTGACAACATCCCAAACCAAGTTATCAAATGTAGCAATAAGGACCCACAATGGATATCAAGGGAAATTAAGACAGTGATAAAGCGTAAACATAGAGTGTATAAAAAATTTTCGCTGCGTGGTAGGAGACAGCAAGACTTAGATTTAGTGAAGGAAACTCAGTATAAGGTATCTAAAATGGTCCAAAAGGCGAAAGAAGACTATTACGTTTCGATTGGTCGCAAATTATCTGATCCAAGTATTGGCATTAAGGCATACTGGTCAACGTTAAACAGATTAATAAGTGGAAAGAAATCTTTGAACATCCCTCCTTTGCTGGAAAATGGGACCTTTATTACTAACCCTCTGAATAAAGCCAATATACTAAATGACCACTTCGCTGAGCAGTGCTCTATAATTACAACTGGTAGCACCCTGCCTCCTGTCCAATCGAGACTCGTGTCTTCTCTCCAAAATTTAGATATCAACAGGGTACTTAAGCTGCTTCGAGCGTTGGACACAAATAAGGCTCATGGTTGTGATGATGTTTCTATTGCTATGATAAAATGATGCGACTCATCAATCGTTGAACCTTTATGCATGATCTATGAAAAATATCTGGAGGCGGGGTGTTTACCCTTCTATTTGGAAACGAGCAAATATTATTGCTGTGCATAAAAGAACAGCAGGCAATGCAAAAAGAATTACCGACCAATCTCACTTCTGCCAATATTTGGCAAAATCTTTGAAAAGATTATTTTTGATTCTGTTTATCGACATCTTTGTGATAATGATATTTTAAGGCCTCTCCAATCTGGTTTTCACCCTGGCGACTCGACAGTTAACCAACTGCTATCAATAACACACAAAATATATACAGCCTTTGAGGAGGTACCGACTAAGGAAACTCAGGCAGTTTTTCTTGATTTGTCCAAAGCATTCGATAGAGTATGGCATGAGAGACTAATGCACAAACTTGAATGTTACGGGATTTCAGGTAATATTTTTTCCCTCCTTTCGGAATTTCTTGCTAACCGCGAACCACGAGTAGTCTTGAATGGAAAAAGTTCTGCGTGGAGAAGGATATCTGCAGGAGTACCCCAAGGCTCTGTCTTAGGCCCTTTGTTTTTTCTTGTCAACATTAATGACCTTGTTGAAAACTTGGAACGTGACGCGAGACTCTTTGCAGAAGATACTTCTCTCTTTTCTGTTGTCCGAAATATAGCTAAAAGTACTGATGAGCTAAATAGGGACTTAGAAAGGGTGAGATTGTTGGCATGGCAATGGAAAATAAATAATGCAGAAAGACTGAAGAAGTTGTTTTTTCTACCGAGAGTAAAAAGCCTAATCATCCAACTCTAATGCTGCGAGGAGAAGAAGTGGTTAGAAAAAAGGAACATAAGCACCTTGGTATGTTTTTGAATGAAACGTTGAATTTCCAAAGCCACGTTAAGGAAGCAATTCTGAAAGCAAGGAGGGGTATTGGGTTGATTCGTTACCTTTCCAAATACGTTACAAGGCATGTGTTGGATCATATTTATAAGCTCTTTGTGAGACCCCATTTAGACTACGGTGATATTGTATATCATAAGTACGATCCAGAAAGAAAACTGGATATCACGAAAAGTTGGAGCAAACGCAATATTCTGCAGCACTAGCTGTAACAGGGGTCTAAATACTGGTAAAACTGACTGATTGAAATACACAATTGTTACTTTTTTTCCGTGATATTTACATTCATTCTCACAATTTAGACATGGATCCCCGTAAACACAAGTGAAACTGACTGATTGAAACACAATACACCTTTTTACTTGGATTCCGTGATATTAGTATTCATTCCCACAACTTACACACGAATTCACGTAAATACAGGTAAAACTGACTGATTGAAATACACCTCTCTTACCTGTTTTCCGTGATAGTGACATTCATTCCCACAATTTACACACGACTTGACATAAATACGGGTAAAACTGATTGACTGAAATACACATTTTTTACTTTTTTTCCGTGATGTTAACATTAATTCCCACAATTAACACATGAATTGGTGTAAATACTGGTAAAACTGACTGATTAAATACACCTTTTTTACTTGTTTTCAATGATATTAGCAGTCCTTCCCACAACGTACACATGAATTGACAGAAATAAAAGTAAAACTGACTGATTGAATTACACTTGTTTACTTGCTTTCGGTGATATTAACATTGATTCCGACAATTTACACATGAATCCACGTAAATACAGTTAAAAATGACTGATCAAAATACACCTTTTTACTTGTTTTACGTGATGTTGACAATCATTCCCGCAATTTACACATGAATCCACGTAAATACAGGTAAAACTGACTGATTGAAATACATATTTCCTACTTGTTTTCAGTGATATTAGCAGTCCTTCCAACAACTTACACCTGAATTGACAGAAATACAAGTAAAACTGACTGATTGAACTACACTTTTTTTTACTTTTTTTCCGTGATAATAACATTGATTGCCACAATTTACACATGAATCTACGTAAAAACGAGTAAAACTGACTGATTGAAATACAATTTTTTTCTTGTTTTCCGTGATAGTAGTATCAATGCCACCAATTTACAAATGAATCAACGTAAATGCAGGTAAAACTGACTTATTGAAATACACTATTTATTTGTTTTGCGTGATGTTGACATTGATTCCCACAATTCAAACATGAATAGAGGTAAATACTGATAAAATTGACTGATTGAATTGCACAGTTGTTAATTTTTTTTGCCATATTTACATTCATTCTCACAATTTACACATGAATCCACAAAATACAGCTAAAACGCTTGAATTGAAATACACCTTTTTTACTCGTTTTCAGTGATATTAGCATTCCATCCAACAATTTACACATTAATTGACAGAGATACAGTTAAAACTAAATGATCGAAATACACTTTTTTTTACCTGTTTTCCGCAATATTAGCATTCATTCACACAATTTACACATGAATCCACGTAAATACAGGTAAAACTGACTGCTTTAAATGCACTTTTTCTGCTTGCTTTCCGTGATAATAACATTCATTCCCACAATATACACATGAATCTACGTAAATACAGTTAAGAATGACTGATCAAAATACACCTTTTTACTTGTTTTACTTGATATTGACATTCATTCCCACAATTTACACATGAAAAGAGGTAAATACAGTAAAACTCACTGATTGGAATACACCTCTTTTACCTGTTTTCCGTGATATTGACATTCATTCCCACAATTTAGACACGAATTCACGTAAATACGGGTGAAACTGATTGATTGAAAACACCTTTTTTACTTTGTTTCCCTGATGTTAACATTAATTCCCACAATTAAAACATGAATTGGTGTAAATACTGGTAAAACTGACTGATTGAAATACACAGTTGTTACTTTTTTCCGTGATATTTTCATTCTTTCTCACAATTTACACATGAATGCTCAAAAATACAGATAAAACGCTTGAATTGAAATACACCTTTTTTACTCTTTTTCAGTGATATTAGCATTCCATCCAACAATTTACACATTAATTGACAGAGATACAGGTAAAACTAAATAATCGAAATACACTTTTTTTTACCTGTTTTCCGCAATATTAGCATTCATTCACACAATTTACACATGAATCCACGTAAATACAGGTAAAACTGACTGCTTTAAATGCACTTTTTCTGCTTGCTTTCCGTGATAATAACATTCATTCCCACAATATACACATGAATCTACGTAAATACAGTTAAGAATGACTGATCAAAATACACCTTTTTACTTGTTTTACTTGATATTGACATTCATTCCCACAATTTACACATGAATAGAGGTAAATACATTCAAAACTCACTGATTGGAATACACCTCTTTTACCCGTTTTCCGTGATATTGACATTCATTCCCACAATTTAGACACGAATTCACGTAAATACGGGTAAAACTGATTGATTGAAATACACCTTTCTTACTTTGTTTCCCTGATGTTAACATTAATTCCCACAATTAAAACATGAATTGGTGTAAATACTGGTAAAACTGACTGATTGAAATACACAGTTGTTACTTTTTTCCGTGATATTTACATTCTTTCTCACAATTTACACATGAATGCTCAAAAATACAGATAAAATTGACTTATTGAAATACACCTCTCCTACTTGTTTTTCGTGATATTAACCTTCATTCCCACAATTGACACATGAATCCACGAAAATACGGATAAAAGTGACCAATTGAGATACATGTTTTTTACTTGTTTTCAGTGATACTAGCAGTCCTTCCCACAACATACACATGAATTGACAGAAATACAAGTAAAACTGACTGATTGAATTACACGTTTTTTTACTTGGTTTCCGTGATAGTAGCATTCATTTCCATAATTTACAAGTGAATCGACGTAAATTTAGGTAAAAGCCGAATGATTGAAATACATATTATTTACTTGTTTTCTGTTATATTAACATGCATTCCCACAATTTACATATGGATCCACGTAAATACAGTTAAAAATGACTGATCAAAGTACACCTTTTTTAACTGTTTTCCGTGATATTAGCATTCATTCCCACGATTTACTCATGAATCCACGTAAATACAAGTGAAACTGTATGATTGATATACACATTTTTCACTTCTTTTCCGTTATATGAACATTCATTCCCATAATTTACACATGAATCCAGGTAAATTTAGGTGAAAATTGAATGATTGAGATACACCTTTTTTACTTGTTTTCTGTGATATTAACATTCATTCCCACAATTTACACATGAATTCACGTAAATAAAGTTAAAAAAGAATGATTAAAATACACCTTTTTTAGTTGTTTTAGGTGATGTTGACATTCATTCTCACATTTTACATATGAATGCACAAAAATAAGGGTAGGAATGACTGATTGAAATACACAGTTGTTACTTTTTTACAGTGATATTGGCCGTCCTTCCCCAAAGGTTCACATGAATTGACAGAAATACAAGTAAAACTGACTGATTGAAATACATTTTTTTTCTTGTTTTCCGTGATAGTAGTATTCAATCCCACAATTTACAAATGAATCCACCTAAATGCAGGTAAAACTGACTTATTGAAATACACTTTTTTATATGTTTTGCGTGATGTTGACATTCATTCCCACAATTCAAACATGAATAGAGGTAAATACTGATAAAATTGACTGATTGAATTGCACAGTTGTTAATTATTTGTGCCATATTTACATTCATTCTCACAATTTACACATGAATCCACAAAAATACAGCTAAAACGGTTGAATTGAAATTCACCTTTTTACTCTTTTTCAGTGATATTAGCATTCCATCCCACGATTTACACAGTAATTGACAGAGATACAGGTAAAACTAAATCATCGAAATACACTTTTTTTGCCTGTTTTCCGTAACATTAGCATTCATTCCCACAGTTTATACATGAATCCACGTAAAGACAGTTAAACATGACTGATCAAAATACACTTTTTTTTACTTGTTTTCCGTGATATTAGCATTCATTCCCACAATTTGCACATGAATCCACATTAATACAGTTAAAAATGACTGATCAAAAAACACTTTTTTTTACTTGTTTTCAGTGATATTAGCAGTCCTTCCCACAACTTACACCTGAATTGAGAGAAATACAAGTAACACTGACTGATTGAATTACACTTTTTTTACTTGTTTTCCGTGATAATAGCATTCATTCCCACAATTTACACATGAATCTACGTAAAAACGAGTAAAAGTGACTGCTTGATTTACATCTTTTTCACTTGTAACCCGTTATATGAACATTCATTCCCACAAATTACACATGAATCCACATAAATTTAACTGATTGAAATACACCTTTTTTACTTGTTTTCCGTGATATTAACATTCATTCCTACAATTTACACAAAAATCCACATAAATATAGTTAAAAACGACTGATTAAAATACACTTTTTTTACTTGTTTTAAGTCATGTTGACATTCATTCCCACAAATTACACATGAATAAAGGTAAATAAAACATTCATTCTCACAATTTACACATGAATCCACAAATATACAGGTAAAAATGACTTATTAAAATACCCCTCTTTTACTTGTTTTTCGTAACATTAACATTCATTCCCACAATTGACCCATGAATCCACGAAAATACGGATAAAACTGACCAATTGAAATACATCTTTCAACTTGTTTTCATTGATATTAGCAGTCCTTCCCACAGCATACACAGCATATTCCCACAATTTACACATGAATCCACGTAAATACAGGTAAAACTGACTGATTGAAATGCACTTTTTCTGCTTGCTTTCCGTGATAATAACATTCATTCCCACAATATACACATGAATCTACGTAAATACAGTTAAGAATGACTGATCAAAATACACCTTTTTACTTGTTTTACGTGATATTGACATTCATTCCCAAAATTTCCACATGAATGGAGGTAAATACAGCTAAAACTCACTGATTGGAATACACCTCTTTTACCTGTTTTCCGTGATATTGACATTCATTCCCACAATTTAGACACGATGTCACATAATACGTTTAAAACTGATTGATTGAAATACACCTTTTTTACTCTGTTTCCCTGATGTTAACATTAATTCCCACAATTAAAACATGAATTGGTGTAAATACTGGTAAAACTGACTGATTGAAATACACAGTTGTCACTTTTTTCCGTGATATTTACATTCTTTCTCACAATTTACACATGAATGCACAAAAATACAGATAAAATTGCCTTATTGAAATACACCTCTCCTACTTGTTTTTCGTGATATTAACCTTCATTCCCACAATTGACACATGAATCCACGAAAATACGGATAAAACTGACCAATTGAAATACATGTTTTTTACTTGTTTTCAGTGATACTAGCAGTCCTTCCCACAACATACACATGAATTGACAGAAATACAAGTAAAACTGACTGATTGAATTACACGTTTTTTTACTTGGTTTTCGTGATAGTAGCATTCATTTCCATAATTTACAAGTGAATCGACGTAAATACAGTTAAAAATGACTGATCAAAGTACACCTCTTTTAACTGTTTTCCGTGATATTAGCATTCATTCCCACGATTTACACATGAAGCCACGTAAATACAAGTGAAACTGAATGATTGATATACATATTTTTTAATTGTTTTCCGATATATGAACATTCATTCCCATAATTTACACATGAATCCAGGTAAATTTAGGTAAAATTGAATGATTGAGATACACCTGTTTTACTTGTTTTCTATGATTTTAACATTCATTCCCACAATTTACACATGAATTCACGTAAATAAAGTTAAAAATGACTGATTAAAACACACCTTTTTTACTTGTTTTAAGTGATGTTGACATTCATTCTCACATTTTACATATGAATGCACAAAAATACAGGTAAAATTGACTTATTGAAAGACGCCTCTCTTACTTGTTTTTCCTGATATTAACAGTCATTCCGACAATTGAAACATGAATCCACGAATATACGGATAAAACTGACCAATTGAAATACATCCTTTTTACTTGTTTTCCGTGATATTAGCAGTCCTTCCCACAACTTACAAATGAATTGACAGAAATGCAAGTAAATCTGCAGATTGAAATACATATTTTTTACTCGCTTTCCGTGATAGTAGCATTGATTCCCACAATTTACACATGAATAGAGGTAGATACAGGTAAAACTGAGTTATTCAAATACACCTTTTTACTTGTTTTACGTGATGTTGACATTCATTCCCACAATTTACACATGAATAGAGGTAAATAGTGGTAAGACTGACTGATTGAAATACACAGTTGTTACTTTTTTACAGTGATATTGGCCGTCTTTCCCCAAAGTTTCACATGAATTGACAGAAATACAAGTAAAACTGATTGATTGAAATACACTTTTTTGTCTTGTTTTCCGTGATAGTAGTATTCAATGCCACAATTTACAAATGAATCCACCTAAATGAAGGGTAAAACTGACTTATTGAAATACACTTTTTTATATGTTTTGTGTGATGTTGACATTCATTCCCACAATTCAAACATGAATAGAGGTAAATACTGATAAAATTGACTGATCGAATTGCACAGTTGTTAATTTTTTTGCCATTTTTACATTCATTCTCACAATTTACACATGAATCCACAAAAATACAGCTAAAACGGTTGAATTGAAATACACCTTTTTTACTCTTTTTCAGTGATATTAGCATTCATTTCCACAATTTATACATGAATCCACATAAATACAGTTAAAAATGACTGATCAAAAACCACTTTTTTTTA
The DNA here is from genome assembly GCA_013076295.1 of Sanderia malayensis. Lineage (NCBI taxonomy): Eukaryota > Metazoa > Cnidaria > Scyphozoa > Semaeostomeae > Pelagiidae > Sanderia > Sanderia malayensis. The sequence continues at coordinate 100,995 of RQOL01000408.1, read as the reverse complement.
CTTGTTTCAGTGATATTACAGTCCTTCCACAACTTACACCTGAATTGAGAGAAATACAAGTAGCACTGACTGATTGAATTACACTTTTTTTACTTGTTTTCCGTGATAATGACATTCATTCCTACAATTTACACATGAATCCACATAAATTTAACTGATTGAAATACACCTTTTTTACTTGTGTTAAGTGATGTTGACATTCATTCCACAATTCACACAGGAATCCACGTGAATACAGGTAAAACTGACTGATTGAAATACATATTTTCTACTTGTTTTTGTGATATTAGCAGTCCTTCCCACAACTTACACATGAATTGACAAAAATACAAGTAACGTTGACTGATTGAATTACACTTTTTTACTTGTTTTCCGTGATAATAACATTCATTCCCACAATCTACACATGAATCTACGTAAAAACGAGTAAAAGTGACTGATTGATTTACATCTTTTTCACTTGTCATCCGTTATATGAACATTCATTCCCACAAATTACACATGAATCCACATAATTTTAACTGATTGAAATACACCTTTTTTACTTGTTTTCCGTGATATTAATATTCATTCCCACAATTTACACATGAATCCACATAAATACAGCTAAAAACGACTGATCAAAATACACTTTTTTTACTTGTTTTAAGTCATGTTGACATTTATTCCACAAATTACACATGAATAGAGGTAAATAAAACATTCATTCCCACAATTTACACAAGAATAGAGGTAAATACTGGTACGACTGACTGATTGAAATACACAGTTGTTACTTTTTTCCGTGATATTTACATTCATGCTCCAAATTTACACATTAATCCACAAAAAAACAGATAAAACTGACCAGTTGAAAATACCTTTTTTACCTGTTTTCCGTGATAGTGACATTCATTCCAAAATTTACACACGAATCCAAGTAACTACATGTAAAACTGACTGATTGAGATACACCTCTTTACCTGTTTTCGTGATAGTGACATTGTTCCCACAATATACACGCGAATTCAAGTAAATACGGGTAAAACTGATTGATTGAAATACACCTTTTTACTTTTTCTCCGTCATGTTAACATTCATTCTCAAAATTTACCTATGAATCCAGGAAATTACAGTTAAAATTGACCTATTGAAATACACCTCTTTTGCTTGTTTTCCGTGATACTAACATTCATCCCCACAACTTACACATGAATTTACAGAAATACAAGTAAAACTGACTGATTGAATTAAACTTTTTTACTCGCTTTCCGTGATAATAACATTCATTCCCACAATTTCCACATGAATCCACGAAAATACAGTTAAAACTGACTAATTGAAATACACCTTTTTTCCTTCTTTTCAGTGATATTAGCATTCCTTCCCACAATTTACACATAAATTTTTTTTGGCTTCAGAGCTCGTTCGGAGCGGACGTGTCTTTAACAGCTGGAGGCATTGCCTACTAAAACGCTATATGCAGAAGTTAAGGTTTTTGTGAAGAGTCATTAGGGAGTTTAAGCACGCGCAACCTAAACGTTAACGTTAACGTTAGCTGCTAACGTTTTCAGAAATTGTTTGCACTTCCCACCCGCTCCCACGCTTCCCGCATTTTAAAGCCGTAAAACACTGATGCCAAAACTTCTCTTAGCAATGAATAACCAGGGTTTCTCACCACTTAAATATCTTCATTGAATAAATTCACATTTGTTAGTCATTCTTAGCAACTCAAATGAAAATTATAACCAAATATCTCAAATATATGACATTAATACCGCCATCGCTGTTGATGAGTTTTCGGCCTAAATTTTCTAAAATTGAACGCATGTATTTTCACAAGTTAAACAAAAATATAGAAGTTTAATACCATATAATTTATCTACTAGCCTTCTATAAGATCGACACAGTTGTCTGAGAATCCATATAAATACAATAAACAATTTTTCCAAAAGAAAGTGCAAAAAGAAGTTAACGTTTTGACAAAACGTTACGGATGCTGACCTAAGGACACAGATTGCTGCCCAAAACGTTAGCAGAATTGGGGATGTCCCTTTGCGCTTGCGCAATGCGGAAAATTTGGGAGCTAACATTAACGTTTACGTTAGCGTTGTGGTTGCTTAAACTCCCTAATGACTGGAGGGGAACCGTAACAAATGCGGTGTAGATATTCTTTTCCTGATTTTTGAGCCTATAGCGTTGAATAAACAGTTTTTTCTACGAAATAAAAGTTTTGGTGAAGGGCCTAATACATCAGCATGCCTGGCAGAGAGGAAGAATTCCAGAGGGACGTGGCTCCATTGCAAGCAGAAATAGCAAAGTTACCTAACAAAGCCTTCATAGAAGAGACCCTGGAGAAAGCCACGAGAAAAATCGAAGAAAGGTTTGAAGAGAAACTTGAAGGAGAACGAGTAAAGATCAAATCCCTAAAAGAACGCATTGAAATCCTTGAAAGCAATTGGGTTCTCATGGAAAAACTTGAAGCGAAGCTCGAAGAAACTGAGCAGTACAGCAGACGCACCTGTTTAAGGTTTGACAATATTGAGTTACCTGAAAATGGCGGAAAAGAAGACTGCATGGTGAAAATTGGAAAGATTCTCGAGGATTTGGACTGTGGCGTTGGATTATACTCGGTGGATAGAGCACACAGAATTGGACCAATTCGGACGGGTAATAATGGAGAAGAAAGACAACAACTAATTGCAAAGTTCAAATCATTCGGGGATCGCACAAAGGTTTATCGAAGCAGGAAGAAGCTCCAAACGGTTCGTATAAGATTGGATTTAACCAAGAATAGGCTAACGAAGTTAGGTAAGGCAAACATCCAGGTAAAAAACAATCGCGACGTGGAATTTGTTTTTGCAGACATAAACTGCCATTTGACAGCCAAAGTGAAAAATGGAAATTTTATTTTCTTTGACTCAGTCGAGAAACTACAAAACATATTAGATGATTTATAATTTAACTACCTATTTTAGGAAGAGCGGGTTATCTTTCTGTACCATATTATGGTGACCCTGGCTAGCTCCATTAACATTTTCATGTGATTATAATAATTTCTTCAAGGTCAGAGTGACACCATCTGTGTGCTAGGGAAAGATTATATTTGCTCTTCCCTCTTGTTGAGTTAGTACCGTAAAATAAAATGTATGGTTTCGTTTGTTGCCAAGGCAATCATTGAGATAAATTTTCTTTGATACAAGTTTTTCTTCTTTCATGGAAAGATAAATTTTTCTGGTAAAAATGTACTCAATTATTTTATCAAAGCCAAATTTTGTTTACAACCCTGAAACTTAACCTGTGGTTGCCATGTCACAAACGGAATTATGTTTGTAGTTAATGCTCTAGGGAACCTCTTCTTTTCCGAGCTCTTTTCTTGATAATTTTCCATCTGCTGAAAATGAAAATTTGAAACCCCTTTGGCTCGTCAAAACGTTATCAAAAATTTCCCAAAAAACCTTTAACTTCATGCATGGCTTCAAAATGCCAAAAATTATTCTGTTGAAAGCGTTGCTTTCTTTTATGTTTTTCAAAGATTTTTTACGTTCTTTCGATTCGTTATTTTATTCCTATTCCCCATGCAATCGCTGCTGCAACACTCTCAATGCTAAACCTCACCTGCCTTTGCGCTTGACTGAAGAGGTCTTTTCAATCGTCAAATGCCCATAGGAACTGAACAGTGGCGTGCAGAAATCGAAATTAATCACAAAATGATTTTGAAAAGGCTGCGCGTTGGCTTCTCTTCCATCAATTTGTCTAACTTTTTGCTCTGTTATTTTGCCTGGTTGTCCCACACCATGACATTGTTTATAATAAATCTCTACTCTCCGTGCTGGCTGCATCGTTCTTGTTAATCATTTGTCAATTGGTGCTATTTTCAGAACTCTTTTCGCCTATGACCCTAACAAGTCTACAAAATCAGAAACTCTTTCTGGTAGTTGAAAAATTACGGACTGCAGTAGTGGGGACGATCTGTTCCGTAACTGTGTTTACTCCTGATGCTCCAGCCCATACTGTAAGACTCTTTTCTAGTGTTAAAATCCATCGGGTACACTTGTTAGCAAAATTCTATTGAATGCTATACGCGTTATTGATCAGCAGTTACCTAGAATGCATCTGTTATAGACAACACCAACCCTTAGACTTCCTTTTACTTTCTGGAGACATTGAAACAAATCCAGGGCCACGAGTTGGAAATTTTCTGAAATTCTTTCATTGGAATCTAAATAGTATATGTGCTAGAGGGGGTATAAAAATCCCTTGATTGAAGCATACAATTCTGTCCATCATTTTGACGTGATAGCTTTTTCTGAGACTATGCTTGATAACACAATAAGCGAAGAAGACATTATGATAGAAGGATTTAGCAAAGAAATATATCGTAGATATATTTCTTATGTATTTCTTATATATATCGTAGATATATTTCTTATATTTTAGGGAGGGTCTTGCTAACAAGCGTAGGAAGAACCTTGAAATTCTGCAAGAGTTGGTTGTGGCGGAGATAACTATCTCGCGTAAAAAATTATTCTTTGTTGCGGTTTTTCGAAGCCCCAGTCAAAACAGCGAACAGTTTGAAAACTTTATCTCTCGATTACAAGTTATAATTTCTCGTATGCAAGCAGAAGGACCTCATGCTATTATAATAACAGGGGACATGAACTGTAGATTCTCCCAGTGGTGGGCAGAGGACTTAGAGAATCCAGAAGGTTCTGCGCTTGATGAGTTAATTGAAACAAATAACTTATGTCAACTTATAGATGAACCTACTAATATAAGGGGGTAGAGTATGTCCTGTATCGATCTTATTATTACAGATCAGCCAAATCTTTTTGTGGATTCTGGGGTGCACCCTTCTTTGGATGAACACTGTGAGCATCAGTTAATTTATGGTAAACTAAATATCTCAGTGCCATATCCAACCCCTTTTTAGAGAAAAGTTTGGGACTACTCAAAAGCAAATATTAGAAATATTAGGGACACAATTATTTCGACGGATTGGAATTCAAAACTGAGTCATCACAATCCGGAGGACATGTCCAATATCTTACAAAAATATTAACGATAATTACTGACAACATCCCAAACCAAGTTATCAAATGTAGCAATAAGGACCCACAATGGATATCAAGGGAAATTAAGACAGTGATAAAGCGTAAACATAGAGTGTATAAAAATTTTCGCTGCGTGGTAGGAGACAGCAAGACTTAGATTTAGTGAAGGAAACTCAATATAAAGTATCTAAAATGGTCCAAAAGGCGAAAGAAGACTATTACGTTTCGATTGGTCGCAAATTATCTGATCCAAGTATTGGCATTAAGGCATACTGGTCAACGTTAAACAGATTAATAAGTGGAAAGAAATCTTTGAACATCCCTCCTTTGCTGGAAAATGGGACCTTTATTACTAACCCTCTGAATAAAGCCAATATACTAAATGACCACTTCGCTGAGCAGTGCTCTATAATTACAACTGGTAGCACCCTGCCTCCTGTCCAATCGAGACTCGTGTCTTCTCTCCAAAATTTAGATATCAACAGGGTACTTAAGCTGCTTCGAGCGTTGGACACAAATAAGGCTCATGGTTGTGATGATGTTTCTATTGCTATGATAAAATGATGCGACTCATCAATCGTTGAACCTTTATGCATGATCTATGAAAAATATCTGGAGGCGGGTGTTTACCCTTCTATTTGGAAACGAGCAAATATTATTGCTGTGCATAAAAAGAACAGCAGGCAATGCAAAAAGAATTACCGACCAATCTCACTTCTGCCAATATTTGGCAAAATCTTTGAAAAGATTATTTTTGATTCTGTTTATCGACATCTTTGTGATAATGATATTTTAAGGCCTCTCCAATCTGGTTTTCACCCTGGCGACTCGACAGTTAACCAACTGCTATCAATAACACACAAAATATATACAGCCTTTGAGGAGGTACCGACTAAGGAAACTCAGGCAGTTTTTCTTGATTTGTCCAAAGCATTCGATAGAGTATGGCATGAGAGACTAATGCACAAACTTGAATGTTACGGGATTTCAGGTAATATTTTTTCCCTCCTTTCGGAATTTCTTGCTAACCGCGAACCACGAGTAGTCTTGAATGGAAAAAGTTCTGCGTGGAGAAGGATATCTGCAGGAGTACCGCAAGGCTCTGTCTTAGGCCCTTTGTTTTTTCTTGTCAACATTAATGACCTTGTTGAAAACTTGGAACGTGACGCGAGACTCTTTGCAGAAGATACTTCTCTCTTTTCTGTTGTCCGAAATATAGCTAAAAGTACTGATGAGCTAAATAGGGACTTAGAAAGGGTGAGATTGTTGGCATGGCAATGGAAAATAAATAATGCAGAAAAGACTGAAGAAGTTGTTTTTTCTGAGAGTAAAAAGCCTAACCATCCAACTCTAATGCTGCGAGGAGAAGAAGTGGTTAGAAAAAAGGAACATAAGCACCTTGGTATGTTTTGAATGAAACGTTGAATTTCCAAAGCCACGTTAAGGAAGCAATTCTGAAAGCAAGGAGGGGTATTGGGTTGATTCGTTACCTTTCCAAATACGTTACAAGGCATGTGTTGGATCATATTTATAAGCTCTTTGTGAGACCCCATTTAGACTACGGTGATATTGTATATCATAAGTACGATCCAGAAAGAAAACTGGATATCACGAAAAGGTTGGAGCAAACGCAATATTCTGCAGCACTAGCTGTAACAGGGGTCTAAATACTGGTAAAACTGACTGATTGAAATACACAATTGTTACTTTTTTTCCGTGATATTTACATTCATTCTCACAATTTAGACATGAATCCCCGTAAACACAAGTGAAACTGACTGATTGAAACACAATACACCTTTTTACTTGGATTCCGTGATATTAGTATTCATTCCCACAACTTACACACGAATTCACGTAAATACAGGTAAAACTGACTGATTGAAATACACCTCTCTTACCTGTTTTCCGTGATAGTGACATTCATTCCCACAATTTACACACGACTTGACATAAATACGGGTAAAACTGATTGACTGAAATACACATTTTTTACTTTTTTTCCGTGATGTTAACATTAATTCCCACAATTAACACATGAATTGGTGTAAATACTGGTAAAACTGACTGATTGAAATACACCTTTTTTACTTGTTTTCAATGATATTAGCAGTCCTTCCCACAACGTACACATGAATTGACAGAAATAAAAGTAAAACTGACTGATTGAACTACACTTTTTTTTACTTGTTTTCCGTGATAATAACATTGATTGCCACAATTTACACATGAATCTACGTAAATACAGTAAAACTGACTGATTGAAATACACCTTTTTTTCTTGTTTTCGTGATAGTAGATTCAATCCACAATTTACACATGAATCACGTAAATGTAAAACTGACTTTGAAATACACTTTTTTACTTGTTTCGTGATATTACATTCATTCCACAATTCACATGAATAGAGTAAATACAGTAAAATGACTGATTGAATACACTTTTTACTTTTTTTGATATTACATTCATTCCACAATTTACACATGAATCCACGTAAAAATACAGCTACTGAATTGAAATACATTTTTACTTTTTTCAGTGATATTAGCATTCCATTCCAACAATTTACAATGATTGACAGAAATACAGTAAAACTGACTGATTGAATACACTTTTACTTGTTTCCGTGATATTGACATTGATTCCACAATTTAACATGAATTCACGTAAATACGGTAAAACTGACTGATTGAAATACACTTTTTTTACTTTGTTTCCCTGATGTTACATTCAATTCCACAATTAAACATGAATTGTAAATACTGGTAAAACTGACTGATTGAAATACACATTTTACTTTTTTCGTGATATTACATTCTTCACAATTTACACATGAATGCCAAAAATACAGATAAAATTGACTTATTGAAATACACCTCTCCTACTTGTTTTTCGTGATATTAACCTTCATTCCACAATTGACACATGAATCCGAAAATACGGATAAAACTGACCAATTGAAATACATTTTTTACTTGTTTCCGTGATATTAGCAGTCCTTCCACAACTTATAAATGAATAGAGGTAGATACAGGTAAAACTGAGTTATTCAAAAACACCTTTTTACTTGTTTTACGTGATGTTGACATTCATTCCCACACTTTACACACGAATAGAGGTAAATACTTGTAAGAATGACTGATTGAAATACACAGTTCTTACTCTTTTACAGTGATATTTGCCGTCCTTCCCCAAAGTTGCACATGAATTGACAGAAACACAAGTAAAACTGACTGATTGAAATACACTTTTTTTTCTTGTCTTCCGTGATAGTAGTATTCAATGCCACAATTTACAAATGAATCAACGTAAATGCAGGTAAAACTGACTTATTGAAATACACTTTTTTATATGTTTTGCGTGATGTTGACATTCATTCCTACAATTCAAACATGAATAGAGGTAAATACTGATAAAATTGACTGATTGAATTGCACAGTTGTTAATTTTTTTTGCCATATTTATATTCATTTTCACAATTTACACATGAATCCACAAAAATACAGCTAACACGGTTGAATTGAAGTACACCTTTTTTACTCTTCCTCAGTGATATTAGCATTCCATCCAACAATTTACACATTTATTGACAGAGATACAGGTAAAACTAAATGATCGAAATACACTTTTTTTACCTGTTTTCCGCAATATTAGCATTCATTCACACAATTTACACATGAATCCACGTAAATACAGGTAAAACTGACTGCTTTAAATGCACTTTTTCTGCTTGCTTTCCGTGATAATAACATTCATTCCCAGAATATACACATGAATCTACGTAAATACAGTTAAGAATGACTGATCAAAATACACCTTTTTACTTGTTTTACTTGATATTGACATTCATTCCCACAATTTACACGTGAAAAGAGGTAAATACAGTTAAAACTCACTGATTGGAATACACCTCTTTTACCTGTTTTCCGTGATATTGACATTCATTCCCACAATTTAGACACGAATTCACGTAAATACGGGTAAAACTGATTGATTGAAATACACCTTTTTTACTTTGTTTCCCTGATGTTAACATTAATTCCCACAATTAAAACATGAATTGGTGTAAATACTGGTAAAACGGACTGATTGAAATACACAGTTGTTACTTTTTTCCGTGATATTTTCATTCTTTCTCACAATTTACACATGAATGCTCAAAAATACAGATAAAATTGACTTATTGAAATACACCTCTCCTACTTGTTTTTCGTGATATTAACCTTCATTCCCACAATTGACACATGAATCCACGAAAATACTGGATAAAACTGACCAATTGAAATACATGTTTTTTACTTGTTTTCCGTGATATTAGCAGTCCTTCCCACAACTTACAAATGAATAGAGGTAGATACAGGTAAAACGGAGTTATTCAAATACACCTTTTTACTTGTTTTACGTGATGTTGACATTCATTCCCACAATTTACACACGAATAGAGGTAAATACTGGTAAGACTGACTGATTGAAATACACAGTTGTTACTTTTTTACAGTGATATTGGCCGTCCTTCCCCAAAGTTTCACATGAATTGACAGAAATACAAGTAAAACTGACTGATTGAAATACACTTTTTTTTCTTTTTCCGTGATAGTAGTATTCAATGCCACAATTTACAAATGAATCACGTAAATGCAGGTAAAACTGACTTATTGAAATACACTTTTTTATATGTTTTGCGTGATGTTGCCATTCATTCCACAATTCAAACATGAATAGAGGTAAATACTGATAAAATTGACTGATTGAATTGCACAGTTGTTAATTTTTTTGGCCATATTTACATTCATTTTCACAATTTACACATGAATCCACAAAAATACAGCTAACACGGTTGAATTGAAGTACACCTTTTTTACTCTTCCTCAGTGATATTAGCATTCCATCCAACAATTTACACATTTATTGACAGAGATACAGGTAAAACTAAATGATCGAAATACACTTTTTTTACCTGTTTTCCGCAATATTAGCATTCATTCACACAATTTACACATGAATCCACGTAAATACAGGTAAAACTGACTGCTTTAAATGCACTTTTTCTGCTTGCTTTCCGTGATAATAACATTCATTCCCACAATATACACATGAATCTACGTACATACAGAGAATGACTGATCAAAATACACCTTTTTACTTGTTTTACGTGATATTGACATTCATTCCCACAATTTACACATGAAAAGAGGTAAATACAGTTAAAACTCACTGATTGGAATACACCTCTTTTACCTGTTTTCCGTGATATTGACATTCATTCCCACAATTTAGACACGAATTCACGTAAATACGGGTAAAACTGATTGATTGAAATACACCTTTTTTACTTTGTTTCCCTGATGTTAACATTAATTCCCACAATTAAAACATGAATTGGTGTAAATACTGGTAAAACTGACTGATTGAAATACACAGTTGTTACTTTTTTCGTGATACTTTCATTCTTTCTCACAATTTACACATGAATGCTCAAAAATACAGATAAAATTGACTTATTGAAATACACCTCTCCTACTTTTTTCGTGATATTAACCTTCATTCCCACAATTGACACATGAATCCACGAAAATACGGATAAAACTGACCAATTGAAATACATGTTTTTTATTGTTTTCCGTGATATTAGCAGTCCTTCCACAACTTACAAATGAATAGAGGTGATACAGGTAAAACGAGTTATTCAAATACACCTTTTTACTTGTTTTACGTGATGTTGACATTCATTCCACAATTTACACACGAACAGAGGTAAATACTGGTAAGACTGACTGATTGAAATACACAGTTGTTACTTTTTTACAGTGATATTGGCCGTCCTTCCCCAAAGTTTCACATGAATTGACAGAAATACAAGTAAAACTGACTGATTGAAATACACTTTTTTTCTTATTTTCCGTGATAGTAGTTCAATGCCACAATTTACAAATGAATCCACGTAAATGCAGGTAAAACTGACTTATTGAAATACACTTTTTTATATGTTTTGCGTGATGTTGACATTCATTCCCACAATTCAAACATGAATAGAGGTAAATACTGATAAAATTGACTGATTGAATTGCACAGTTGTTAATTTTTTTTGCCATATTTACATTCATTTTCACAATTTACACATGAATCCACAAAAATACAGCTAACACGGTTGAATTGAAGTACACCTTTTTTACTCTTCTCAGTGATATAGCATTCCATCCAACAATTTACACATTTATTGACAGAGATACAGGTAAACTAAATGATCGAAATACACTTTTTTTACCTGTTTTCCGTAATATTAGCATTCATTCCCACAATTTACACATGAAGCCACGTAAATACAGGTAAAACTGACTGATTTAAATGCACTTTTTCTGCTTGCTTTCCGTGATAATAACATTCATTCCCAGAATATACGCATGAATCTACGTAAATACAGTTAAGAATGACTGATCAAAATACACCTTTTACTTTTTTTACGTGATATTGACATTCATTCCCACAATTTACACATGAAGAGGTAAATACAGTTAAAACTCACTGATTGGAATACACCTCTTTTACCTGTTTTCCGTGATATTGACATTCATTCCCACAATTTAGGCACGAATTCACGTAAATACGGGTAAAACTGATTGATTGAAATACATCTTTTTACTTTGTTTCCCTGATGTTAACATTAATTCCCACAATTAAAACATGAATTGGTGTAAATACTGGTAAAACTGACTGATTGAAATACAGAGTTGTTACTTTTTTACGTGATATTGGCCGTCCTTCCCAAAGGTTCACATGAATTGAGAGAAATACAAGTAAAACTGACTGATTGAAATACACTTTTTTTCTTGTTTCCCGTGATAGTAGTATTCAATCCCACAATTTACAAATGAATCACGTAAATGCAGGTAAAACTGACTTATTGAAACACACTTTTTATGTTTTGCGTGATGTTGACATTCATTCCCACAATTCAAACATGAATAGAGGTAAAAACTGATAAAATTGACTGATTGAAATACACAGTTGTTACCTTTTTACAGTGATATTGGCCGTCCTTCCCCAAAGTTCACATGAATTGACAGAAATACAAGTAAAACTGACTGATTGAAATACACTTTTTTTTTCTTGTTTTTCCGTGATAGTAGTATTCAATCCCACAATTTACAAATGAATCCACCTAAATGCAGGTAAAACTGACTTATTGAAATACACTTTTTTATATGTTTTGCGAGATGTTGACATTCATTCCCACAATTCAAACATGAATAGAGGTAAATACTGATAAAATTGACTGATTGAATTGCCAGTTGTTAATTATTTTGCCATATTTACATTTATTCTCAGAATTTACACATGAATCCACAATATACAGCTAAAACGGTTGAATTGAAATTCACCCTTTTACTCTTTTTCAGTGATATTAGCATTCCATCCCACGATTTACCCAGTAATTGAGAGAGATACAGGTAAAACTAAATCATCGAAATACACTTTTTTTGCCTGTTTTCCGTAACATTAGCATTCATTGCCACAGTTTATACATGAATCGACGTAAATACAGTTAAACATGACTGATCAAAATACACTTTTTTTTACTTGTTTTCCGTGATATTAGCATTCACTCCCACAATTCACACATGAATCCACGTAAATTTAACTGATTGAAATACACCTTTTTTACTTGTTTCCCGTGATATTAACATTCATTCCCACAATTTACACAAGAATCCACATAAATACACAGTTAAAAATGACTGATCAAAAAACACGTTTTTTACTTGTTTTCCCTGATAATAGCATTCATTCCCACAATTTACACATGAATCTACGTAAAAACGAGTAAAAGTGACTGCTTGATTTACATCTTTTTCACTTGTAACCCGTTATATGAACATTCACTCCCACAAATTATACATGAATTCACGTAAATAAAGTTAAAAAAGACTGATTAAAATACACCTTTTTTAGTTGTTTTTAAGTGATGTTGACATTCATTCTCACACTTTACATATGAATGCACAAAAATACAGGTAGGACTGACTGATTGAAATACACAGTTGTTACTTTTTACAGTGATATTGGCCGTCCTTCCCCAAAGGTTCACATGAATTGAGAGAAATACAAGTAAAACTGACTGATTGAAATACACTTTTTTTCTTGTTTCCCGTGATAGTAGTATTCAATCCCACAATTTACAAATGAATCCACGTAAATGCAGGTAAAACTGACTTATTGAAATACACTTTTTTATATGTTTTGCGTGATGTTGACATTCATTCCCACAATTCAAACATGAATAGAGGTAAATACTGATAAAATTGACTGATTGAAATACACAGTTGTTACCTTTTTACAGTGATATTGGCCGTCCTTCCCCAAAGGTTCACATGAATTGAGAGAAATACAAGTAAAACTGACTGATTGAAATACACTTTTTTTCTTGTTTTCCGTGATAGTAGTATTCAATCCCACAATTTACAAATGAATCCACCTAAATGCAGGTAAAACTGACTTATTGAAATACACTTTTTTATATGTTTTGCGAGATGTTGACATTCATTCCCACAATTCAAACATGAATAGAGGTAATACTGATAAAATTGACTGATTGAATTGCACAGTTGTTAATTATTTTTGCCATATTTACATTCATTCTCACAATTTACACATGAATCCACAAAAATACAGCTAAAACGGTTGAATTGAAATTCACCTTTTTACTCTTTTCAGTGATATTAGCATTCCATCCACGATTTACACAGTAATTGACAGAGATACAGGTAAAACTAAATCATCGAAGTACACTTTTTTGCCTGTTTTCCGTAGCATTAGCATTCATTCCCACAGTTTATACATGCATCCACGTAAATACAGTTAAACATGACTGATCAAAATACACTTTTTTTTACTTGTTTTCCGTGATATTAGCATACATTCCCACAATTCACACATGAATCCACGTAAATTCAACTGATTGAAATACACCTTTTTTACTTGTTTCCCGTGATATTAACATTCATTCCCACAATTTACACAAGAATCCACATAAATACAGTTAAAAATGACTGATCAAAAAACACTTTTTTTTACTTGTTTTCAGTGATATTAGCAGTCCTTCCCACAACTTACACCTGAATTGAGAGAAATACAAGTAACACTGACTGATTGAATTACACTTTTTTTACTTGTTTTCCGTGATAATAGCATTCATTCCCACAATTTACACATGAATCTACGTAAAACGAGTAAAAGTGACTGCTTGATTTACATCTTTTTCACTTGTAACCCGTTAATGAACATTCATTCCACAAATTACACATGAATCCACACAAATTTAACTGATTGAAATACACCTTTTTTACTTGTTTTCCGTGATATTAACATTAATTCCTACAATTTACACGTGAATCCACATAAATATAGTTAAAAACGACTGATTAAAATACACTTTTTTTACTTGTTTTATGTCATGTTGACATTCATTCCCACAAATTACACATGAATAAAGGTAAATAAAACATTCATTCTCACAATTTACACATGAATCCACAAATATACAGGTAAAAATGACCAATTGAAATACATCTTTCAACTTGTTTTCATTGATATTAGCAGTCCTTCCCACAGCATACACAGCATATTCCCACAATTTACACATGAATCCACGTAAATACAGGTAAAACTGACTGATTTAAATGCATTTTTTCTGCTTGCTTTCCGTGATAATAACATTCATTCCCACAATATACACATGAATCTACGTAAAAACAGTTAAGAATGACTGATCAAAATACACCTTTTTACTCGTTTTACGTGATATTGACATTCATTCCCACAATTTACACATGAATGGAGGTAAATACAGTTAAAACTCACTGATTGGAATACACCTCTTTTACCTGTTTTCCGTGATATTGACATTCATTCCCACAATTTAGACACGATGTCACATAATACGTTTAAAACTGATTGATTGAAATACACCTTTTTTACTTTGTTTCCCTGATGTTAACATTAATTCCCACAATTAAAACATGAATTGGTGTAAATACTGGTAAAACTGACTGATTGAAATACACAGTTGTCACTTTTTTCCGTGATATTTACATTCTTTCTCACAATTTACACATGAATGCACAAAAATACAGATAAAACTGAGTTATTCAAATACACCTCTCCTACTTGTTGTTCGTGATATTAACCTTCATTCCCACAATTGACACATGAATCCACGAAAATACGGATAAAACTGACCAATTGAAATACATGTTTTTTACTTGTTTTCAGTGATACTAGCAGTCCTTCCCACAACATACACATGAATTGATAGAAATACAAGTAAAACTGACTGATTGAATTACACGTTTTTTACTTGGTTTCCGTGATAGTAGCATTCATTTCCATAATTTACAAGTGAATCGACGTAAATACAATTCAAAATGACTGATCAAAGTACACCTCTTTTAACTGTTTTCCGTGATATTAGCATTCATTCCCACGATTTACACATGAATCCACGTAAATACAAGTGAAACTGAATGATTGATATACATATGTTTTAATTGTTTTCCGTTATATGAACATTCATTCCCATAATTTACACATGAATCCAGGTAAATTTAGGTAAAATTGAATGATTGAGATACACCTGTTTTACTTGTTTTTTATGATTTTAACATTCATTCCCACAATTTACACATGAATTCACGTAAATAAAGTTAAAAATGACTGATTAAAACACACCTTTTTTACTTGTTTTAAGTGATGTTGACATTCATTCTCACATTTTACATATGAATGCACAAAAATACAGGTAAAATTGACTTTATAGAAAGACACCTCTCTTACTTGTTTTTCGTGATATTAACATTCATTCCGACAATTGAAACATGAATCCACGAATATACGGATAAAACTGACCAATTGAAATACATTCTTTTTACTTGTTTTCCGTGATATTAGCAGTCCTTCCACAACTTACAAATGAATTGACAGAAATGCAAGTAAATCTGCTGATTGAAATACACATTTTTTACTCGCTTTCCGTGATAGTAGCATTGATTCCCACAATTTACACATGAATAGAGGTAAATACAGGTAAAACTGAGTTATTCAAATACACCTTTTTACTTGTTTTATGTGATGTTGACATTCACTCCCACAATTTACACATGAATAGAGGTAAATAGTGGTAAGACTGACTGATTGAAATACACAGTTGTTACTTTTTTACAGTGATATTGGCCGTCCTTCCCCAAAGTTTCACATGAATTGACAGAAATACAAGTAAAACTGATTCATTGAAGTACACTTTTTTGTCTTGTTTTCCGTGATAGTAGTATTCAATCCACAATTTACAATGAATCAACGTAAATGCAGGTAAAACTGACTTATTGAAATACACTTTTTTATATGTTTTGCGTGATGTTGACATTCATTCCCACAATTCAAACATGAATAGAGGTAAATACTGATAAAATTGACTGATTGAATTGCACAGTTGTTAATTTTTTTTGCCATATTTACATTCATTCTCACAATTTACACATGAATCCACAAATATACAGCTAAAACGGTTGAATTTAAATTCACCCTTTTACTCTTTTTCAGTGATATTAGCATTCCATCCCACGATTTACACAGTAATTGAGAGAGATACAGGTAAAACTAAATCATCGAAATACACTTTTTTTGCCTGTTTTCCGTAACATTAGCATTCATTGCCACAGTTTATACATGAATCCACGTAAATTCAACTGATTGAAATACACCTTTTTTACTTGTTTCCCGTGATATTAACATTCATTCCCACAATTTACACAAGAATCCACATAAATACAGTTAAAATGACTGATCAAAAAACACTTTTTTTTACTTGTTTTCAGTGATATTAGCAGTCCTTCCCACAACTTACACCTGAATTGAGAGAAATACAAGTAACACTGACTGATTGAATTACACTTTTTTTACTTGTTTTCCGTGATAATAGCATTCATTCCCACAATTTACACATGAATCTACGTAAAAACGAGTAAAAGTGACTGCTTGATTTACATCTTTTTCACTTGTAACCCGTTATATGAACATTCATTCCCACAAATTACACATGAATCCACACAAATTTAACTGATTGAAATACACCTTTTTTACTTGTTTTCCGTGATATTAACATTAATTCCTACAATTTACACGTGAATCCACATAATATAGTTAAAAACGACTGATTAAAATACACTTTTTTTTACTTGTTTTATGTCATGTTGACATTCATTCCCACAAATTACACATGAATAAAGGTAAATAAAACATTCATTCTCACAATTTACACATGAATCCACAAATATACAGGTAAAAATGACCAATTGAAATACATCTTTCAACTTGTTTTCATTGATATTAGCAGTCCTTCCCACAGCATACACAGCATATTCCACAATTTACACATGAATCCACGTAAAACAGGTAAAACTGACTGATTTAAATGCATTTTTTCTGCTTGCTTTCCGTGATAATAACATTCATTCCCACAATATACACATGAATCTACGTAAAAACAGTTAAGAATGACTGATCAAAATACACCTTTTTACTCGTTTTACGTGATATTGACATTCATTCCCACAATTTACACATGAATGGAGGTAAATACAGTTAAAACTCACTGATTGGAATACACCTCTTTTACCTGTTTTCCGTGATATTGACATTCATTCCCACAATTTAGACACGATGTCACATAATACGTTTAAAACTGATTGATTGAATACACCTTTTTTACTTTGTTTCCCTGATGTTAACATTAATTCCCACAATTAAAACATGAATTGGTGTAAATACTGGTAAAACTGACTGATTGAAATACACAGTTGTCACTTTTTTCCGTGATATTTACATTCTTTCTCACAATTTACACATGAATGCACAAAAATACAGATAAAACTGAGTTATTCAAATACACCTCTCCTACTTGTTGTTCGTGATATTAACCTTCATTCCCACAATTGACACATGAATCCACGAAAATACGGATAAAACTGACCAATTGAAATACATGTTTTTTACTTGTTTTCAGTGATACTAGCAGTCC
This sequence comes from Sanderia malayensis, assembly GCA_013076295.1. Classification (NCBI taxonomy): domain Eukaryota; kingdom Metazoa; phylum Cnidaria; class Scyphozoa; order Semaeostomeae; family Pelagiidae; genus Sanderia; species Sanderia malayensis. Next base: position 82,893 of record RQOL01000408.1, on the reverse strand, counting down.
TTCCCACAACATACACATGAATTGATAGAAATACAAGTAAAATGACTGATTGAATTACACGTTTTTTACTTGGTTTCCGTGATAGTAGCATTCATTTCCATAATTTACAAGTGAATCGACGTAAATACATTCAAAATGACTGATCAAAGTACACCTCTTTTAACTGTTTCCGTGATATTAGCATTCATTCCCACGATTTACACATGAATCCACGTAATACAAGTGAAACTGAATGATTGATATACATATGTTTTAATTGTTTTCCGTTATATGACATTCATTCCATAATTTACACATGAATCCAGGTAATTTAGGTAAAATTGAATGATTGAGATACACCTGTTTTACTTGTTTTTTATGATTTTAACATTCATTCCACAATTTACACATGAATTCACGTAAATAAAGTTAAAAATGACTGATTAAAACCACTTTTTTACTTGTTTTAAGTGATGTTGACATTCATTCTCACATTTTACATTGAATGCACAAAAATACAGGTAAATTGACTTTATAGAAAGACACCTCTCTTACTTGTTTTTCGTGATATTAACATTCATTCGACAATTGAAACATGAATCCACGAATATACGTATAAAACTGACCAATTGAAATACATTCTTTTTACTTGTTTTCCGTGATATTAGCAGTCCTTCCCACAACTTACAAATGAATTGACAGAAATGCAAGTAAATCTGCTGATTGAAATACACATTTTTTACTCGCTTTCCGTGATAGTAGCATTGACTCCCACAATTTACACATGAATAGAGGTAAATACAGGTAAAACTGAGTTATTCAAATACACCTTTTTACTTGTTTTATGTGATGTTGACATTCATTCCCACAATTTAGACACGATGTCACATAATACGTTTAAAACTGATTGATTGAAATACACCTTTTTTACTTTGTTTCCCTGATGTTAACATTAATTCCCACAATTAAAACATGAATTGGTGTAAATACTGGTAAAACTGACTGATTGAAATACACAGTTGTCACTTTTTTCCGTGATATTTACATTCTTTCTCACAATTTACACATGAATGCACAAAAATACAGATAAAACTGAGTTATTCAAATACACCTCTCCTACTTGTTGTTCGTGATATTAACCTTCATTCTCACAATTTACACATGAATCCACAAAATGAATTGACAGAAATGCAAGTAGATCTGCTGATTGAAATACACATTTTTTACTCGCTTTCCGTGATAGTAGCATTGATTCCCACAATTTACACATGAATAGAGGTAATACAGGTAAAACTGAGTTATTCAAATACACCTTTTTACTTGTTTTATGTGATGTTGACATCCATTCCCACAATTTACACATGAATGGAGGTAAATACTTGTAAGACTGACTGATTGAAATACACAGTTGTTACTTTTTTACAGTGATATTGGCCGTCCTTCCCCAAAGTTGCACATGAATTGACAGAAATACAAGTAAAACTGCTTGATTGAAATACACTTTTTTGTCTTGTTTTCCGTGATAGTAGTATTCAATGCCACAATTTACAAATGAATCAACGAAAATGCAGGTAAAATGACTTATTGAAATACCACTTTTTTATATGTTTTGCGTGATGTTGACATTCATTCCCACAATTCAAACATGAATAGAGGTAAATACTGATAAAATTGACTGATTGAATTGCACAGTTGTTAATTTTTTTTGCCATATTTACATTCATTCTCACAATTTACACATGAATCCACAAATATACAGCTAAAACGGTTGAATTGAAATTCACCCTTTTACTCTTTTTCAGTGATTTTAGCATTCCATCCCACGATTTACACAGTAATTGAGAGAGATACAGGTAAAACTAAATCATCGAATACACTTTTTTTGCCTGTTTTCCGTAACATTAGCATTCATTGCCACAGTTTATACATGAATCGACGTAAATACAGTTAAACATGACTGATCAAAATACACTTTTTTTTACTTGTTTTCCGTGATATTAGCATTCACTCCACAATTCACACATGAATCCACGTAAATTTAACTGATTGAAATACACCTTTTTTTACTTGTTTTCCCGTGATATTAACATTCATTCCACAATTTACACAAGAATCCACATAAATACACAGTTAAAATGACTGATCAAAAAACACTTTTTTTACTTGTTTTCCGTGATAATAGCATTCATTCCCACAATTTACACATGAATCTACGTAAAAACGAGTAAAAGTGACTGCTTGATTTACATCTTTTTCACTTGTAACCCGTTATATGAACATTCATTCCCACAAATTACACATGAATCCACATAAATTTAACTGATTGAAATACACCTTTTTTACTTGTTTTCCGTGATATTAACATTAATTCCTACAATTTACACGTGAATCCACATAAATATAGTTAAAACGACTGATTAAAATACACTTTTTTTACTTGTTTTATGTCATGTTGACATTCATTCCCACAAATTACACATGAATAAGGTAAATAAAACATTCATTCTCACAATTTACACATGAATCACAAATATACAGGTAAAAATGACTTATTTAAAATACCCCTCTTTTACTGTTTTTCGTAACATTAACATTCATTCCCACAATTGACACATGAATCCACGAAAGAACGGATAAAACTGACCAATTGAAATACATCTTTCAACTTGTTTTCATTGATATTAGCAGTCCTTCCACAGCATACACAGCATATTTCCCACAATTTACACATGAATCCACGTAAATACAGGTAAAACTGACTGATTTAAATGCACTTTTTCTGCTTGCTTTCCGTGATAATAACATTCATTCCCACAATATACACATGAATCTACGTAAAAACAGTTAAGAATGACTGATCAAAATACACCTTTTTACTCGTTTTACGTGATATTGACATTCATTCCACAATTTACACATGAATGGAGGTAAATACAGTTAAAACTCACTGATTGGAATACACCTCTTTTACCTGTTTTCCGTGATATTGACATTCATTCCCACAATTTAGACACGATGTACATATACGTTTAAAACTGATTGATTGAAATACACCTTTTTTACTTTGTTTCCCTGATGTTAACATTAATTCCCACAATTAAAACATGAATTGGTGTAAATACTGGTAAAACTGACTGATTGAAATACCAGTTGTCACTTTTTTTCCGTATATTTACATTCTTTCTCACAATTTACACATGAATGCACAAAATACAGATAAAACTGAGTTATTCAAATACACCTCTCCTACTTGTTGTTCGTGATATTAACCTTCATTCCCACAATTGACACATGAATCCACGAAAATACGGATAAAACTGACCAATTGAAATACATGTTTTTTACTTGTTTTCAGTGATACTAGCAGTCCTTCCCACAACATACACATGAATTGATAGAAATACAAGTAAAACTGACTGATTGAATTACACGTTTTTTTACTTGGTTTCCGTGATAGTAGCATTCATTTCCATAATTTACAAGTGAATCGACGTAAATACAATTCAAAATGAACTGATCAAAGTACAACCTCTTTTAACTGTTTTCCGTGATATTAGCATTCATTCCCACGATTTACACATGAATCCACGTAAATACAAGTGAAACTGAATGATTGATATACATATGTTTTAATTGTTTTTCCGTTATATGAACATTCATTCCCATAATTTACACATGATCCAGGTAAATTTAGGTAAAATTGAATGATTGAGATACACCTGTTTTACTTGTTTTTTTATGATTTTAACATTCATTCCCACAATTTACACATGAATTCACGTAAATAAAGTTAAAAATGACTGATTAAAACACAACCTTTTTTACTTGTTTTAAGTGATGTTGACATTCATTCTCACATTTTACATATGAATGCACAAAAATACAGGTAAAATTGACTTATTGAAAGACACCTCTCTTACTTGTTTTTCGTGATATTAACATTCATTCGACAATTGAAACATGAATCCACGAATATACGGATAAAACTGACCAATTGAAATACATTCTTTTTACTTGTTTTCCGTGATATTAGCAGTCCTTCCACAACTTACAAATGAATTGACAGAAATGCAAGTAAATCTGCTGATTGAAATACACATTTTTTACTCGCTTTCCGTGATAGTAGCATTGATTCCCACAATTTACACATGAATAGAGGTAAATACAGGTAAAACTGAGTTATTCAAATACACCTTTTTACTTGTTTTATGTGATGTTGACATTCATTCCCACAATTTACACATGAATAGAGGTAAATAGTGGTAAGACTGACTGATTGAAATACACAGTTGTTACTTTTTTACAGTGATATTGGCCGTCCTTCCCCAAAGTTTCACATGAATTGACAGAAATACAAGTAAAACTGATTCATTGAAGTACACTTTTTTGTCTTGTTTTCCGTGATAGTAGTATTCAATCCCACAATTTACAAATGAATCAACGTAAATGCAGGTAAAACTGACTTATTGAAATACACTTTTTTATATGTTTTGCGTGATGTTGACATTCATTCCCACAATTCAAACATGAATAGAGGTAAATACTGATAAAATTGACTGATTGAATTGCACAGTTGTTAATTTTTTTTGCCATATTTACATTCATTTTCACAATTTACACATGAATCCACAAAAATACAGCTAACACGGTTGAATTGAAGTACACCTTTTTTACTCTTCCTCAGTGATATTAGCATTCCATCCAACAATTTACACATTTATTGACAGAGATACAGGTAAAACTAAATGATCGAAATACACTTTTTTTACCTGTTTTCCGTAATATTAGCATTCATTCCCACAATTTACACATGAAGCCACGTAAATACAGGTAAAACTGACTGATTTAAATGCACTTTTTCTGCTTGCTTTCCGTGATAATAACATTCATTCCCAGAATATACGCATGAATTACGTAAATACAGTTAAGAATGACTGATCAAAATACACCTTTTTACTTTTTTTTACGTGATATTGACATTCATTCCCACAATTTACACATGAAGAGGTAAATACAGTTAAAACTCACTGATTGGAATACACCTCTTTTACCTGTTTTCCGTGATATTGACATTCATTCCCACAATTTAGGCACGAATTCACGTAAATACGGGTAAAACTGATTGATTGAAATACATCTTTTTTACTTTGTTTCCCTGATGTTAACATTAATTCCCACAATTAAAACATGAATTGGTGTAAATACTGGTAAAACTGACTGATTGAAATACAGAGTTGTTACTTTTTTACGGTGATATTGGCCGTCCTTCCCCAAAGGTTCACATGAATTGAGAGAAATACAAGTAAAACTGACTGATTGAAATACACTTTTTTTCTTGTTTCCCGTGATAGTAGTATTCAATCCCACAATTTACAAATGAATCCACGTAAATGCAGGTAAAACTGACTTATTGAAATACACTTTTTTATATGTTTTGCGTGATGTTGACATTCATTCCCACAATTCAAACATGAATAGAGGTAAATACTGATAAAATTGACTGATTGAAATACACAGTTGTTACCTTTTTACAGTGATATTGGCCGTCCTTCCCCAAAGGCTCACATGAATTGACAAAAATACAAGTAAAACTGACTGATTGAAATACACTTTTTTTTCTTGTTTTCCGTGATAGTAGTATTCAATCCCACAATTTACAAATGAATCCACCTAAATGCAGGTAAAACTGACTTATTGAAATACACTTTTTTATATGTTTTGCGAGATGTTGACATTCATTCCCACAATTCAAACATGAATAGAGGTAAATACTGATAAAATTGACTGATTGAATTACACAGTTGTTATTTTTACAGTACATTCGTCTTCCAAGGTTCACATGAATTGACAGAAATACAAGTAAAACTGACTGATTGAAATACACTTTTTTTTCTTGTTTTCCGTGATATTAACATTCATTCCCACAATTTACACAAGAATCCACATAAATACAGTAAAAATGACTGATCAAAAACACTTTTTTTACTTGTTTTCAGTGATATTAGCAGTCCTTCCCACACTTATACACCTGAATCGAGTAAATACAGTTAAACATGATGATAAATACACTTTTTTTTACTTGTTTTCCGTGATAATAGCATTCATTCCCACAATTTACACATGAATCTACGTAAAAACGAGTAAAATTGACTGCTTGATTTACATCTTTTTCACTTGTAACCCGTTATATGAACATTCATTCCCACAAATTACACATGAATCCACATAAATTTAACTGATTGAAATACACCTTTTTTACTTGTTTTCCGTGATATTAACATTAATTCCTACAATTTACACATGAATCCACATAAATATAGTTAAAAACGACTGATTAAAATACACTTTTTTTACTTGTTTTAAGTCATGTTGACATTCATTCCCACAAATTACACATGAATAAAGGTAAATAAAACATTCATTCTCACAATTTACACATGAATCCACAAATATACAGGTAAAAATGACTTATTAAAATACCCTCTTTTACTTGTTTTCGTGATATTAACCTTCATTCCCACAATTGACACATGAATCCGCGAAAATACGGATAAAACTGACCAATTGAAATACATGTTTTTTACTTGTTTTCCGTGATATTAGCAGTCCTTCCCAGAACTTACAAATGAATAGAGTAGATACAGGTAAAACTGAGTTATTCAAATACACCTTTTTACTTGTTTTACGTGATGTTGACATTCATTCCCACAATTTACACACGAATAGAGGTAAATACTGTAAGACTGACTGATTGAAATACACAGTTGTTACTTTTTTACAGTGATATTGGCCGTCCTTCCCCAAAGTTGCACATGAATTGACAGAAATACAAGTAAAACTGATTGATTGAAATACACTTTTTTTCTTGTTTTCCGTGATAGTAGTATTCAATGCCACAATTTACAAATGAATCAACGTAAATGCAGGTAAAACTGACTTATTGAAATACACTTTTTTATATGTTTTGCGTGATGTTGACATTCATTCCCACAATTCAAACATGAATAGAGGTAAATACTGATAAAATTGACTGATTGAATTGCACAGTTGTTAATTATTTTTGCCATATTTACATTCATTCTCAGAATTTACACATGAATCCACAAAAATACAGCTAAAACGATTGAATTGAAATTCACCTTTTTACTCTTTTTCAGTGATATTAGCATTCCATTCCACGATTTACACAGTAATTGACAGAGATACAGGTAAAACTAAATCATCGAAATACACTTTTTTGCCAGTTTTCCGTAACATTAGCATTCATTCCCACAGTTTATACATGAATCCACGTAAATACAGTTAAACATGACTGATCAAAATACACTTTTTTTACTTGTTTTCCGTGATATTAGCATTCATTCCACAATTCACACATGAATCCACGTAAATTTAACTGATTGAAATACACCTTTTTTACTTGTTTCCCGTGATATTAACATTCATTCCCACAATTTACACAAGAATCCACATAAATACAGTTAAAAATGACTGATCAAAAAACACTTTTTTTACTTGTTTTCAGTGATATTAGCAGTCCTTCCCACAACTTACACCTGAATTGAGAAAATACAAGTAACACTGACTGATTGAATTACACTTTTTTTACTTGTTTTCCGTGATAATAGCATTCATTCCACAATTTACACATGAATCTACGTAAAAACGAGTAAAATGACTGCTTGATTTACATCTTTTTCACTTGTAACCCGTTATATGAACATTCATTCCACAAATTACACATGAATCCACATAAATTTAACTGATTGAAATACACCTTTTTTACTTGTTTTCCGTGATATTAACATTAATTCCTACAATTTACACATGAATCCAC
>RQOL01000408.1:31812-74977 GCA_013076295.1 Sanderia malayensis | reverse complement strand
GTATACTGATAAAATTGACTGATTGAATTGCACAGTTGTTAATTTTTTTGCCATATTTACATTCATTCTCACAATTTACACATGAATCCACAAATATACAGCTAAAACGGTTGAATTGAAATTCACCCTTTTACTCTTTTTCAGTGATATTAGCATTCCATCCCACGATTTACACAGTAATTGAGAGAGATACAGGTAAAGCTAAATCATCGAAATACACTTTTTTTGCCTGTTTTCCGTAACATTAGCATTCATTGCCACAGTTTATACATGAATCGACGTAAATACAGTTAAACATGACTGATCAAAATACACTTTTTTTACTTGTTTTCCGTGATATTAGCATTCACTCCCACAATTCACACATGAATCCACGTAAATTTAACTGATTGAAATACACCTTTTTTACTTGTTTCCCGTGATATTAACATTCATTCCCACAATTTACACAAGAATCCACATAAATACACAGTTAAAAATGACTGATCAAAAAACACTTTTTTTACTTGTTTTCCGTGATAATAGCATTCATTCCCACAATTTACACATGAATCTACGTAAAACGAGTAAAAGTGACTGCTTGATTTACATCTTTTTCACTTGTAACCCGTTATATGAACATTCACTCCCACAAATTATACATGAATTCACGTAAATAAAGTTAAAAAAGACTGATTAAAATACCTTTTTTAGTTGTTTTAAGTGATGTTGACATTCATTCTCACATTTTACATATGAATGCACAAAAATACAGGTAGGACTGACTGATTGAAATACACAGTTGTTACTTTTTACAGTGATATTGGCCGTCCTTCCCCAAAGGTTTTCACATGAATTGAGAGAAATACAAGTAAAACTGACTGATTGAAATACACTTTTTTTTCTTGTTTCCCATGATAGTAGTATTCAATCCCACAATTTACAAATGAATCCACGTAAATGCAGGTAAAACTGACTTATTGAAATACACTTTTTTATATGTTTTGCGTGATGTTGACATTCATTCCCACAATTCAAACATGAATAGAGGTAAATACTGATAAAATTGACTGATTGAAATACACAGTTGTTACCTTTTTTACAGTGATATTGGCCGTCCTTCCCAAAGGTTCACATGAATTGACAGAAATACAAGTAAAACTGACTGATTGAAATACACTTTTTTTTCTTGTTTTCCGTGATAGTAGTATTCAATCCCACAATTTACAAATGAATCCACCTAAATGCAGGTAAAACTGACTTATTGAAATACACTTTTTTATATGTTTTGCGAGATGTTGACATTCATTCCCACAATTCAAACATGAATAGAGGTAAATACTGATAAAATTGACTGATTGAATTGCACAGTTGTTAATTATTTTTGCCATATTTACATTCATTCTCACAATTTACACATGAATCCACAAAAATACAGCTAAAACGGTTGAATTGAAATTCACCTTTTTACTCTTTTCAGTGATATTAGCATTCCATTCCACGATTTACACAGTAATTGACAGAGATACAGGTAAAACTAAATCATCGAAATACACTTTTTTGCCTGTTTTCCGTAGCATTAGCATTCATTCCCACAATTATACATGAATCCACGTAAATACAGTTAAACATGACTGATCAAAATACACTTTTTTTACTTGTTTTCCGTGATATTAGCATTCATTCCCACAATTCACACATGAATCCACGTAAATTCAACTGATTGAAATACACCTTTTTTACTTGTTTCCCGTGATATTAACATTCATTCCCACAATTTACACAAGAATCCACATAAATACAGTTAAAAATGACTGATCAAAAAACACTTTTTTTTACTTGTTTTCAGTGATATTAGCAGTCCTTCCCACAACTTACACCTGAATTGAGAGAAATACAAGTAACACTGACTGATTGAATTACACTTTTTTTACTTGTTTTCCGTGATAATAGCATTCATTCCCACAATTTACACATGAATCTACGTAAAAACGAGTAAAAGTGACTGCTTGATTTACATCTTTTTCACTTGTAACCCGTTATATGAACATTCATTCCCACAAATTACACATGAATCCACACAAATTTAACTGATTGAAATACACCTTTTTTACTTGTTTTCCGTGATATTAACATTAATTCCTACAATTTACACGTGAATCCACATAAATATAGTTAAAAACGACTGAAAAATACACTTTTTTTACTTGTTTTATGTCATGTTGACATTCATTCCCAAAATTACACATGAATAAAGGTAAATAAAACATTCATTCTCACAATTTACACATGAATCCACAAATATACAGGTAAAAATGACTTATTAAAATACCCCTCTTTTACTTGTTTTTCGTAACATTAACATTCATTCCCACAATTGACACATGAATCCACGAAAGAACGGATAAAACTGACCAATTGAAATACATCTTTCAACTTGTTTTCATTGATATTAGCAGTCCTTCCCACAGCATACACAGCATATTCCCACAATTTACACATGAATCCACGTAAATACAGGTAAAACTGACTGATTTAAATGCACTTTTTCTGCTTGCTTTCCGTGATAATAACATTCATTCCCACAATATACACATGAATCTACGTAAAAACAGTTAAGAATGACTGATCAAAATACACCTTTTTACTCGTTTTACGTGATATTGACATTCATTCCCACAATTTACACATGAATGGAGGTAAATACAGTTAAAACTCACTGATTGGAATACACCTCTTTTACCTGTTTTCCGTGATATTGACATTCATTCCCACAATTTAGACACGATGTCACATAATACGTTTAAAACTGATTGATTGAAATACACCTTTTTTACTTTGTTTCCCTGATGTTAACATTAATTCCCACAATTAAAACATGAATTGGTGTAAATACTGGTAAAACTGACTGATTGAAATACACAGTTGTCACTTTTTTCCGTGATATTTACATTCTTTCTCACAATTTACACATGAATGCACAAAAATACAGATAAAACTGAGTTATTCAAATACACCTCTCCTACTTGTTGTTCGTGATATTAACCTTCATTCCCACAATTGACACATGAATCCACGAAAATACGGATAAAACTGACCAATTGAAATACATGTTTTTTACTTGTTTTCAGTGATACTAGCAGTCCTTCCCACAACATACACATGAATTGATAGAAATACAAGTAAAACTGACTGATTGAATTACACGTTTTTTTACTTGGTTTCCGTGATAGTAGCATTCATTTCCATAATTTACAAGTGAATCGACGTAAATACAATTCAAAATGACTGATCAAAGTACACCTCTTTTAACTGTTTTCCGTGATATTAGCATTCATTCCCACGATTTACACATGAATCCACGTAAATACAAGTGAAACTGAATGATTGATATACATATGTTTTAATTTTTTCCGTTATATGAACATTCATTCCCATAATTTACACATGAATCCAGGTAAATTTAGGTAAAATTGAATGATTGAGATACACCTGTTTTACTTGTTTTTATGATTTAACTTCATTCCCCAATTTACCATGAATTCACGTAAATAAAGTTAAAAATGACTATTAAAACACCACCTTTTTACTTGTTTTAAGTGATGTTGACATCATTCTCACATTTTACATATGAATGCACAAAAATACAGGTAAATTGACTTATTGAAAGACACCTCTCTTACTTGTTTTTCGTGATATTAACATTCATTCCGACCAATTGAAACATGAATCCACGAATATACGGATAAAACTGACCAATTAAATACATTCTTTTTACTTGTTTCCTGTATGCTCCGTGATAATATTGACAGTCATCTTCCCACAACTTACCAAATGAATTGACAGAACATGCCAGAGTAAAACTGACTGATGAAAATACACTTTTTACTGTTTTCCGTGATATAGCATTCGATTCCCACAATTTACACATGAATAGAAGGTAAATACAGGTTAAAACTGACTTATTCGAAATACACCTACTTTTAACTGTTTTCGTGATGTTGACATTCATTCCCACAATTTAACATGAATAGAGGTAAAATACTGGTAAACTGACTGATTGAAATACACACTTGTTACTTTTTTACAGTGATATTGGCCGTCCTTCCCCAAAGTTTCACCTGAATTGACAGAAATACAAGTAAAACTGACTGATTGAACTACACTTTTTTTTACTTGTTTTCCGGGATAATAAAATTGATTGCCACAATTTACATGAATCTACGTAAAAACGAGTAAAACTGACTGACTGAAATACACTTTTTTTTCTTGTTTTCCGTGATAGTAGTATTCAATGCCACAATTTACAAATGAATCAACGTAAATGCAGGTAAAACTGACTGATTGAAATACACAGTTGTTACTTTTTCCGTGATACTTTCATTCTTTCTCACAATTTACACATGAATGCTCAAAAATACAGATAAAATTGACTTATTGAAATACACCTCTCCTACTTGTTTTTCGTGATATTAACCTTCATTCCCACAATTGACACATGAATCCACGAAAATACGGATAAAACTGACCAATTGAAATACATGTTTTTACTTGTTTTCCGTGATATTAGCAGTCCTTCCCACAACTTACAAATGAATAGAGGTAGATACAGGTAAAACGGAGTTATTCAAATACACAATTTTACTTGTTTTACGTGATGTTGACATTCATTCCCACAATTTACACACGAACAGAGGTAAATACTGGTAAGACTGATGATTGAAATACACAGTTGTTTACTTTTTTTACCAGTGATATGGCCGTCCTTCCCCAAAGTTTCACATGAATTGACAGAAAACAAGTAAAACTGACTGATTGAAATACACTTTTTTTCTTATTTTCCGTGATAGTAGTATTCAATGCCACAATTTACAAATGAATCCACCTAAATGCAGGTAAAACTGACTTATTGAAATACACTTTTTATATGTTTTGCGTGATGTTGACATTCATTCCCACAATTCAAACATGAATAGAGGTAAATACTGATAAAATTGACTGATTGAATTGCACAGTTGTTAATTTTTTTTGCCATATTTACATTCATTTTCACAATTTACACATGAATCCACAAAAATACAGCTAACACGGTTGAATTGAAGTACACCTTTTTTACTCTTCTCAGTGATATTAGCATTCCATCCACAATTTACACATTTATTGACAGAGATACAGGTAAAACTAAATGATCGAAATACACTTTTTTTACCTGTTTTCCGCAATATTAGCATTCATTCACACAATTTACACATGAATCCACGTAAATACAGGTAAAACTGACTGCTTTAAATGCACTTTTTCTGCTTGCTTTCCGTGATAATAACATTCATTCCCACAATATACACATGAATCTACGTACATACAGTTAAGAATGACTGATCAAAATACACCTTTTTACTTGTTTTACGTGATATTGACATTCATTCCCACAATTTACACATGAAAAGAGGTAAATACAGTTAAAACTCACTGATTGGAATACACCTCTTTTACCTGTTTTCCGTGATATTGACATTCATTCCCACAATTTAGACACGAATTCACGTAAATACGGGTAAAAACTGATTGATTGAAATACACCTTTTTTACTTTGTTTCCCTGATGTTAACATTAATTCCCACAATTAAAACATGAATTGGTGTAAATACTGGTAAAACTGACTGATTGAAATACACAGTTGTTACTTTTTTCCGTGATACTTTCATTCTTTCTCACAATTTACACATGAATGCGCAAAAATACAGATAAATTGACTTATTGAAATACACCTCTCCTACTTGTTTTTCGTGATATTAACCTTCATTCCCACAATTGACACATGAATCCACGAAAATACGGATAAAACTGACCAATTGAAATACATGTTTTTTACTTGTTTTCCGTGATATTAGCAGTCCTTCCCACAACTTACAAATGAATAGAGGTAGATACAGGTAAAACGGAGTTATTCAAATACACCTTTTTACTTGTTTTACGTGATGTTGACATTCATCCCACAATTTACACACGAACAGAGGTAAATACTGGTAAGACTGACTGATTGAAATACACAGTTGTTACTTTTTTACAGTGATATTGGCCGTCCTTCCCCAAAGTTTCACATGAATGACAGAAATACAAGTAAAACTGACTGATTGAAATACACTTTTTTTCTTATTTTCCGTGATAGTAGTATTCAATGCCACAATTTACAAATGAATCCACGTAAATGCAGGTAAAACTGACTTATTGAAATACACTTTTTTATATGTTTTGCGTGATGTTGACATTCATTCCCACAATTCAAACATGAATAGAGGTAAATACTGATAAAATTGACTGATTGAATTGCACAGTTGTTAATTTTTTTTGCCATATTTACATTCATTTTCACAATTTACACATGAATCCACAAAAATACAGCTAACACGGTTGAATTGAAGTACACCTTTTTTACTCTTCCTCAGTGATATTAGCATTCCATCCAACAATTTACACATTTATTGACAGAGATACAGGTAAAACTAAATGATCGAAATACACTTTTTTTACCTGTTTTCCGAATATTAGCATTCATTCACACAATTTACACATGAATCCACGTAAATACAGGTAAAACTGACTGATTTAAATGCACTTTTTCTGCTTGTTTTCCGTGATAATAACATTCATTCCCACAATATACACATGAATCTAGTACATACAGTTAAGAATGATGATCAAAATACACCTTTTTTACTTGTTTTACGTGATATTGACATTCATTCCCACAATTTACACATGAAAAGAGGTAAATACAGTTAAAACTCACTGATTGGAAATACACCTCTTTTACCTGTTTCCTTGATATTGACATTTCATTCCCACAATTTAGACACGAATTCACGTAAATACGGGTAAAACTGATTGATTGAAATACATTTTTTTACTTGTTTCCCTGATGTTAACATTAATTCCCACAATTAAAACATGAATTGGTGTAAATACTGGTAAAACTGACTGATTTAAATACCAGATTTGTTACTTTTTTTACCTTGTGATTATATTGGCCGTCCTTCCCAAAGGTTCACATGAATTGAGAGAAATACAAGTAAAACTGACTGATTGAAATACACTTTTTTTCTTGTTTCCCGTGATAGTAGTATTCAATCCCACAATTTACAAATGAATCCACGTAAATGCAGGTAAAACTGACTTATTGAAATACACTTTTTTATATGTTTTGCGTGATGTTGACATTCATTCCCACAATTCAAACATGAATAGAGGTAAATACTGATAAATTGACTGATTGAAATACACAGTTGTTACCTTTTTACAGTGATATTGGCCGTCCTTCCCCAAAGGTTCACATGAATTGACAGAAATACAAGTAACACTGACTGATTGAAATACACTTTTTTTCTTGTTTTCCGTGATAGTAGTATTCAATCCCACAATTTACAATGAATCCACCTAAATGCAGGTAAAACTGACTTATTGAAATACACTTTTTTATATGTTTTGCGAGATGTTGACATTCATTCCCACAATTCAAACATGAATAGAGGTAAATACTGATAAAATTGACTGATTGAATTGCACAGTTGTTAATTATTTTTGCCATATTTACATTCATTCTCAGAATTTACACATGAATCCACAAAAATACAGCTAAAACGATTGAATTGAAATTCACCTTTTTATCTTTTTCAGTGATATTAGCATTCCATTCCACGATTTACACAGTAATTGACAGAGATACAGGTAAAACTAAATCATCGAAATACACTTTTTTGCCAGTTTTCCGTAACATTAGCATTCATTCCCACAGTTTATACATGAATCCACGTAAAATACAGTTAAACATGACTGATCAAAATACACTTTTTTTTACTTGTTTTCCGTGATATTAGCATTCATTCCCACAATTCACACATGAATCCACGTAAATTTAACTGATTGAAATACACCTTTTTTACTTGTTTCCCGTGATATTAACATTCATTCCCACAATTTACACAGAATCCACATAAATACAGTTAAAAATGACTGATCAAAAAACACTTTTTTTACTTGTTTCAGTGATATTAGCAGTCCTTCCCACAACTTACACCTGAATTGAGAGAAATACAAGTAACACTGACTGATTGAATTACACTTTTTTTACTTGTTTTCCGTGATAATAGCATTCATTCCCACATTTACACATGAATCTACGTAAAACGAGTAAAATTGACTGCTTGATTTACATCTTTTTCACTTGTAACCCGTTATATGAACATTCATCCCACAAATTACACATGAACCACATAAATTTAACTGATGAAATACACCTTTTTTACTTGTTTTCCGTGATATTAACATTAATTCCTACAATTTACACATGAATCCACATAAATATAGTTAAAAACGACTGATTAAAATACCACTTTTTTACTTGTTTTAAGTCATGTTGACATTCATTCCCACAAATTACACAAGAATAAAGGTAAATAAAACATTCATTCTCACAATTTACACATGAATCCACAAATATACAGGTAAAAATGACTTATTAAAAT
This sequence comes from Sanderia malayensis, assembly GCA_013076295.1. Taxonomy (NCBI): domain Eukaryota; kingdom Metazoa; phylum Cnidaria; class Scyphozoa; order Semaeostomeae; family Pelagiidae; genus Sanderia; species Sanderia malayensis. Next base: position 66,476 of record RQOL01000408.1, on the reverse strand, counting down.
ACCCCTCTTTTACTTGTTTTCGTGATATTAACCTTCATTCCCACAATTGACACATGAATCCGCGAAAATGCGGATAAAACTGACCATTGAAATACTTGTTTTTTACTTGTTTTCCGTGATATTAGCAGTCCTTCCCAGAACTTACAAATGAATAGAGGTAGATACAGGTAAAACTGAGTTATTCAAATACACCTTTTTACTTGTTTTACGTGATGTTGACATTCATTCCCACAATCTACACACGAATAGAGGTAAATACTTGTAAGACTGACTGATTGAAATACACAGTTGTTACTTTTTTACAGTGGTATTGGCCGTCCTTCCCCAAAGTTGCACATGAATTGACAGAAATACAAGTAAAACTGATTGATTGAAATACACTTTTTTGTCTTGTTTTCCGTGATAGTAGTATTCAATGCCACAATTTACAAATGAATCAACGTAAATGCAGGTAAACTGACTTATTGAAATACACTTTTTTATATGTTTGCGTGATGTTGACATTCATTCCCACAATTCAAACATGAATAGAGGTAAATACTGATAAATTGACTGATTGAATTGCACAGTTGTTAATTTTTTTTGCCATATTTACATTCATTCTCACAATTTACACATGAATCCACAAATATACAGCTAAAACGGTTGAATTGAAATTCACCCTTTACTCTTTTTTCAGTGATATTAGATTCCATCCCACGATTTACACAGTAATTGAGAGAGATACAGGTAAAACTAAATCATCGAAATAACACTTTTTTTTGCCTGTTTTCCGTAACATTAGCATTCCATTGCCACAGTTATACACGAATCGACGTAATACAGTTAAAACATGACTGATCAAAATACACTTTTTTTTACTGTTTCCGTGATATTAGCATTCACTCCCACAATTCACACATGAATCCACGTAAATTTACTGATTGAAATACACCTTTTTTACTTGTTTCCCGTGATATTAACATTCATTCCCACAATTTACACAAGAATCCACATAAATACACAGTTAAAATGACTGATCAAAAACACGTTTTTTACTTGTTTTCCCTGATAATAGTTCATTCCCACAATTTACACATGAATCTACGTAAAAACGAGTAAAAGTGACTGCTTGATTTACATCTTTTTCACTTGTAACCCGTTATATGAACATTCACTCCCACAAATTATACATGAATTCACGTAAATAAAGTTAAAAAAGACTGATTAAAATACACCTTTTTTAGTTGTTTTAAGTGATGTTGACATTCATTCTCACATTTTACATATGAATGCACAAAAATACAGGTAGGACTGACTGATTGAAATACACAGTTGTTACTTTACAGTGATATTGGCCGTCCTTCCCCAAAGGTTCACATGAATTGAGAGAAATACAAGTAAAACTGACTGATTGAAATACACTTTTTTTTCTTGTTTCCCGTGATAGTAGTATTCAATCCCACAATTTACAAATGAATCCACGTAAATGCAGGTAAAACTGACTTATTGAAATACACTTTTTTATATGTTTTGCGTGATGTTGACATTCATTCCCACAATTCAAACATGAATAGAGGTAAATACTGATAAAATTGACTGATTGAAATACACAGTTGTTACCTTTTTACAGTGATATTGGCCGTCCTTCCCCAAAGGTTCACATGAATTGACAGAAATACAAGTAAAACTGACTGATTGAAATCACTTTTTTTTTCTTTTCCGTGATAGTAGTATTCAATCCCACAATTTACAAATGAATCCACCTAAATGCAGGTAAAACTGACTTATTGAAATACACTTTTTTATATGTTTTGCGAGATGTTGACATTCATTCCCACAATTCAAACATGAATAGAGGTAAATACTGATAAAATTGACTGATTGAATTGCACAGTTGTTAATTATTTTTGCCATATTTACATTCATTCTCACAATTTACACATGAATCCACAAAAATACAGCTAAAACGGTTGAATTGAAATTCACCTTTTTACTCTTTTTCAGTGATATTAGCATTCCATTCCACGATTTACACAGTAATTGACAGAGATACAGGTAAAACTAAATCATCGAAATACACTTTTTTGCCTGTTTTCCGTAGCATTAGCATTCATTCCCACAGTTTATACATGAATCCACGTAAATACAGTTAAACATGACTGATCAAAATACACTTTTTTTTACTTGTTTTCCGTGATATTAGCATTCATTCCCACAATTCACACATGAATCCACGTAAATTCAACTGATTGAAATACACCTTTTTTACTTGTTTCCCGTGATATTAACATTCATTCCCACAATTTACACAAGAATCCACATAAATACAGTTAAAAATGACTGATCAAAAAACACTTTTTTTTACTTGTTTTCAGTGATATTAGCAGTCCTTCCCACAACTTACACCTGAATTGAGAGAAATACAAGTAACACTGACTGATTGAATTACACTTTTTTTACTTGTTTTCCGTGATAATAGCATTCATTCCCACAATTTACACATGAATCTACGTAAAAACGAGTAAAAGTGACTGCTTGATTTACATCTTTTTCACTTGTAACCCGTTATATGAACATTCATTCCCACAAATTACACATGAATCCACACAAATTTAACTGATTGAAATACACCTTTTTTACTTGTTTTCCGTGATATTAACATTAATTCCTACAATTTACACGTGAATCCACATAAATATAGTTAAAAACGACTGATTAAAATACACTTTTTTTACTTGTTTTATGTCATGTTGACATTCATTCCCACAAATTACACATGAATAAAGGTAAATAAAACATTCATTCTCACAATTTACACATGAATCCACAAATATACAGGTAAAAATGACTTATTAAAATACCCCTCTTTTACTTGTTTTTCGTAACATTAACATTCATTCCCACAATTGACACATGAATCCACGAAAAACGGATAAAACTGACCAATTGAAATACATCTTTCAACTTGTTTTCATTGATATTAGCAGTCCTTCCCACAGCATACACAGCATATTCCCACAATTTACACATGAATCCACGTAAATACAGGTAAAACTGACTGATTTAAATGCACTTTTTCTGCTTGCTTTCCGTGATAATAACATTCATTCCCACAATATACACATGAATCTACGTAAAAACAGTTAAGAATGACTGATCAAAATACACCTTTTTACTGTTTTACGTGATATTGACATTCATTCCCACAATTTACACATGAATGGAGGTAAATACAGTTAAAACTCACTGATTGGAATACACCTCTTTTACCTTTTTCCGTGATATTGACATTCATTCCCACAATTTAGACACGATGTCACATAATACGTTTAAAACTGATTGATTGAAATACACCTTTTTTACTTTGTTTCCTGATGTTAACATTAATTCCCACAATTAAAACATGAATTGGTGTAAATACTGGTAAAACTGACTGATTGAAATACACAGTTGTCACTTTTTCCGTGATATTTACATTCTTTCTCACAATTTACACATGAATGCACAAAAATACAGATAAAACTGAGTTATTCAAATACACCTCTCCTACTTGTTGTTCGTGATATTAACCTTCATTCCCACAATTGACACATGAATCCACGAAAATACGGATAAAACTGACCAATTGAAATACATGTTTTTTACTTGTTTTCAGTGATACTAGCAGTCCTTCCCACAACATACACATGAATTGATAGAAATACAAGTAAAACTGACTGATTGAATTACACGTTTTTTTACTTGGTTTCCGTGATAGTAGCATTCATTTCCATAATTTACAAGTGAATCGACGTAAATACAATTCAAAATGACTGATCAAAGACACCTCTTTAACTGTTTTCCGTGATATTAGCATTCATTCCCACGATTTACACATGAATCCACGTAAATACAAGTGAAACTGAATGATTGATACATATTTTTTAATTGTTTTCCGTTATATGAACATTCATTCCCATAATTTACACATGAATCCAGGTAAATTTAGGTAAAATTGAATGATTGAGATACACCTGTTTTTACTTGTTTCTATGATTTTAACATTCATATTCCACAATTTACACATGAAATTCACGTAAATAAGTTAAAAATGACTGATTAAAACACACCTTTTTTACTTGTTTTAAGTGATGTTGACATTCATTCTCACATTTTACATATGAATGCACAAAATACAGGTAAAATTGACTGATTGAAAGACGCCTCTCTTACTTGTTTTTCTGATATTAACATTCATTCCGACAATTGAAACATGAATCCACGAATATACGGATAAAACTGACACAATTGAAATACATCCTTTTTACTTGTTTCCGTGATATTAGCAGTCCTTCCCACAACTTACAAATGAATTGACAGAAATGCAAGTAAATCTCCAGATTGAAATACATATTTTTTACTCGCTTTCCGTGATAGTAGCATTGATTCACACAATTTACACATGAATAGAGGTAGATACAGGTAAAACTGAGTTATTCAAATACACCTTTTTACTTGTTTACGTGATGTTGACATTCATTCCCACAATTTACACATGAATAGAGGTAAATAGTGGTAAGACTGACTGATTGAAATACACAGTTGTTACTTTTTTACAGTGATATTGGCCGTCTTTCCCCAAAGTTTCACATGAATTGACAGAAATACAAGTAAAACTGATTGATTGAAATACACTTTCTTGTCTTGTTTTTCGTGATAGTAGTATTCAATGCCACAATTTACAAATGAATCCACGTAAATGAAGGGTAAAACTGACTTATTGAAATACACTTTTTTATATGTTTTGCGTGATGTTGACATTCATTCCCACAATTCAAAATGAATAGAGGTAAATACTGATAAAATTGACTGATTGAATTGCACAGTTGTTAATTTTTTTTGCCATATTTATATTCATTTTCACAATTTACACATGAATCCACAAAAATACAGCTAACACGGTTGAATTGATGGACACCTTTTTTACTCTTTTTCAGTGATATTAGCATTCCATCCAACAATTTACACATTTATTGACAGAGATACAGGTAAAATTAAATGATCGAAATACACTTTTTTTACCTGTTTTCCGCAATATTAGCATTCATTCACACAATTTACACATGAATCCACGTAAATACAGGTAAAACTGACTGCTTTAAATGCACTTTTTCTGCTTGCTTTCCGTGATAATAACATTCATTCCCAGAATATACACATGAATCTACGTAAATACAGTTAAGAATGACTGATCAAAATACACCTTTTACTTGTTTTACTTGATTTGACATTCATTCCACAATTTACACGTGAAAAGAGGTAAATACAGTTAAAACTCACTGATTGGAATACACCTTTTTTACCTGTTTTCCGTGATATTGACATTCATTCCCACAATTTAGACACGAATTCACGTAAATACGGGTAAAACTGATTGATTGAAGTACACCTTTTTTACTTTGTTTCCCTGATGTTAACATTAATTCCCACAATTAAAACATGAATTGGTGTAAATACTGGTAAAACGGACTGATTGAAATACACAGTTGTTACTTTTTTCCGTGATATTTTCATTCTTTCTCACAATTTACACATGAATGCTCAAAATACAGATAAAATTGACTTATTGAAATACACCTCTCCTACTTGTTTTTCGTGATATTAACCTTCATTCCCACAATTGACACATGAATCCACGAAAATACTGGATAAAACTGACCAATTGAAATACATGTTTTTTACTTGTTGTCCGTGATATTAGCAGTCCTTCCCACAACTTACAAATGAATAGAGGTAGATACAGGTAAAACGGAGTTATTCAAATACACCTTTTTACTTGTTTTACGTGATGTTGACATTCATTCCCACAATTTACACACGAATAGAGGTAAATACTGGTAAGACTGACTGATTGAAATACACAGTTGTTACTTTTTTACAGTGATATTGGCCGTCCTTCCCAAAGTTTCACATGAATTGACAGAAATACAAGTAAAACTGACTGATTGAAATACACTTTTTTTTCTTGTTTTCCGTGATAGTAGTATTCAATGCCACAATTTACAAATGAATCAACGTAAATGCAGGTAAAACTGAATTATTGAAATACACTTTTTTATATGTTTGCGTGATGTTGACATTCATTCCCACAATTCAAACATGAATAGAGGTAAATACTGATAAAATTGACTGATTGAATTGCACAGTTGTTAATTTTTTTGCCATATTTACATTCATTTTCACAATTTACACATGAATCCACAAAAATACAGCTAACACGGTTGAATTGAAGTACACCTTTTTTACTCTTTTTCAGTGATATTAGCATTCCATCCAACAATTTACACATTTATTGACAGAGATACAGGTAAAACTAAATGATCGAAATACACTTTTTTTACCTGTTTTCCGTAATATTAGCATTCATTCCCACAATTTACACATGAATCCACGTAAATACAGGTAAAACTGACTGATTGAAATGCACTTTTTCTGCTTGCTTTCCGTGATAATAACATTCATTCCCAGAATATACACATGAATCTACGTAAATACAGTTAAGAATGACTGATCAAAATACACCTTTTTACTTGTTTTACGTGATATTGACATTCATTCCCACAATTTACACATGAATAGAGGTAAATACAGTTAAAACTCACTGATTGGAATACACCTCTTTTACCTGTTTTCCGTGATATTGACATTCATTCCCACAATTTAGACACGAATTCACGTAAATACGGTTAAAACTGATTGATTGAAATACACCTCTAATACTTGTTTTTCGTGATATTAACCTTCATTCCCACAATTGACACATGAATCCGCGAAAATACGGATAAAACTGACCAATTGAAATACATGTTTTTTACTTGTTTTCCGTGATATTAGCAGTCCTTCCCAGAACTTATAAATGAATAGAGGTAGATACAGGTAAAACTGAGTTATTCAAATACACCTTTTTACTTGTTTTACGTGATGTTGACATTCATTCCCACAATTTACACACGAATAGAGGTAAATACTTGTAAGACTGACTGATTGAAATACACAGTTGTTACTCTTTTACAGTGATATTGGCCGTCCTTCCCCAAAGTTGCACATGAATTGACAGAAATACAAGTAAAACTGACTGATTGAAATACACTTTTTTTTCTTGTCTTCCGTGATAGTAGTATTCAATGCCACAATTTACAAATGAATCAACGTAAATGCAGGTAAAACTGACTTATTGAAATACACTTTTTTATATGTTTTACGTGATATTGACATTCGTTCCCACAATTTACACATGAATAGAGGTAAATACAGTTAAAACTCACTGATTGGAATACACCTCTTTTACCTTTTTTCCGTGATATTGACATTCATTCCCACAATTTAGACACGATGTCACGTAAATACGTTTATAACTGATTGATTGAAATACACCTTTTTTACTTTGTTTCCTTGATGTTAACATTAATTCGCACAATTAAAACATGAATTGGTGTAAATACTGGTAAAACTGACTGATTGAAATACACAGTTGTCACTTTTTTCCGTGATTATTACATTCTTTCTCACAGTTTACACATGAATGCACAAAAATACAGGTAAAATTGACTTATTGAAAAACGCCTCTCTTACTTGTTTTTCCTGATATTAACATTCATTCCGACAATTGAAACATGAATCCACGAATATACGGATAAAACTGACCAATTGAAATACATCCTTTTTACTTGTTTTCCGTGATATTAGCAGTCCTTCCCACAACTTACAAATGAATTGACAGAAATGCAAGTAAATCTGCTGATTGAAATACACATTTTTTACTCGCTTTCCGTGATAGTTGCATTGATTCCCACAATTTACACATGAATAGAGGTAGATACAGGTAAAACTGAGTTATTCAAATACACCTTTTTACTTGTTTTACGTGATGTTGACATTCGTTCCCACAATTTACACATGAATAGAGGTAAATACAGTTAAAACTCACTGATTGAATACAACTCTTTACCTGTTTTCCGTGATATTGACATTCATTCCCCAATTTAGACACGAATTCACGTAAATACGGGTAAAACTGATTGATTGAAATACACCTTTTTTATTTGTTTCCCTGATGTTAACATTAATCCCACAATTAAACATGAATTGGTGTAAATACTGTAAAACTGACTGATTGAAATACACAGTTGTTAATTTTTTCCGTGATATTTACATTCTTTCTCACAACTTACACATGAATGCTCAAAAATACAGATAAAATTGATTTATTGAAATACACCTCTACTACTTGTTTTTCGTGATATTAACCTTCATTCCCACAATTGACACATGAATCCACGAAAATACGGATAAAAGTGACCAATTGAGATACATGTTTTTTACTTGTTTTCAGTGATACTAGCAGTCCTTCCACAACATACATGAATTGACAGATACAAGTAAAACTGACTGATTGAAATACACGTTTTTTTACTTGGTTTCCGTGATAGTAGCATTCATTTCCATAATTTACAAGTGAATCGACGTAAATACAGTTAAAAATGACTGATCAAAGTACACCTCTTTTAACTGTTTTCCGTGATATTAGCATTCATTCCCACGATTTACACATGAATCCACGTAAATGCAGGTAAAACTGACTTATTGAAATACACTTTTTTATATGTTTTGCGTGATGTTGACATTCATTCCCACAATTCAAACATTAATAGAGGTAAATACTGATAAAATTGACTGATTGAAATACACAGTTGTTACTTTTTTACAGTGATATTGGCGGTCCTTCCCCAAAGGTTCACATGAATTGACAGAAATACAAGTAAAACTGACTGATTGAAATACATTTTTTTTTCTTCTTTTCCGTGATAGTAGTATTCAATCCCACAATTTACAAATGAATCCACCTAAATGCAGGTAAAACTGACTGATTGAAATACACAGTTGTTACTTTTTTCCGTGATACTTTCATTTTTTCTCACAATTTACACATGAATGCTCAAAAATACAGATAAAATTGACTTATTGAAATACACCTCTCCCACTTGTTTTTCGTGATATTAACCTTCATTCCCACAATTGACACATGAATCCACGAAAATACGGATAAAACTGACCAATTGAAATACATGTTTTTACTTGTTTCCGTGATATTAGCAGTCCTTCCCACAATTACAAAGAATAGAGGTACATACAGGTAAAACGGAGTTATTCAAATACACCTTTTTACTTGTTTTACGTGATGTTGACATTCATTCCCACAATTTACACACGAACAGAGGTAAATACTGGTAAGACTGACTGATTGAAATACACAGTTGTTACTTTTTTACAGTGATATTGGCCGTCCTTCCCCAAAGTTTCACATGAATTGACAGAAATACAAGTAAAACTGACTGATTGAAATACACTTTTTTTTCTTATTTTTCGTGATAGTAGTATTCAATGCCACAATTTACAAATGAATCCACGTAAATGCAGGTAAAACTGACTTATTGAAATACACTTTTTTATATGTTTTGCGTGATGTTGACATTCATTCCACAATTCAAACATGAATAGAGGTAAATACTGATAAAATTGACTGATTGAATTGCACAGTTGTTAATTTTTTTTGCCATATTTACATTCATTTTCACAATTTACACATGAATCCAAAAAAATACAGCTAACACGGTTGAATTGAAGTACACCTTTTTTACTCTTCCTCAGTGATATTAGCATTCCATCCAACAATTTACACATTTATTGACAGAGATACAGGTAAAACTAAATGATCGAAATACACTTTTTTTACCTGTTTTCCGTAATATTAGCATTCGTTCCCACAATTTACACATGAAGCCACGTAAATACAGGTAAAACTGACTGATATAAATGCACTTTTTCTGCTTGCTTTCCGTGATAATAACATTCATTCCCAGAATATACGCATGAATCTACGTAAATACAGCTAAGAATGACTGATCAAAATACACCTTTTTACTTTTTTTACGTGATATTGACATTCATTCCCACAATTTACACATGAATAGAGGTAAATACAGTTAAAACTCACTGATTGGAATACACCTCTTTTACCTGTTTTCCGTGATATTGACATTCATTCCCACAATTTAGGCACGAATTCACGTAAATACGGGTAAAACTGATTGATTGAAATACATCTTTTTTACTTTGTTTCCCTGATGTTAACATTAATTCCCACAATTAAAACATGAATTGGTGTAAATACTGGTAAAACTGACTGATTGAAATACACAGTTGTTACTTTTTTACGGTGATATTGGCCGTCCTTCCCCAAAGGTTCACATGAATTGAGAGAAATACAAGTAAAACTGACTGATTGAAATACACTTTTTTTCTTGTTTCCCGTGATAGTAGTATTCAATCCCACAATTTACAAAGAATCCACGTAAATGCAGGTAAAACTGACTTATTGAAATACACTTTTTTATATGTTTTGCGTGATGTTGACATTCATTCCCACAATTCAAACATGAATAGAGGTAAATACTGATAAAATTGACTGATTGAAATACACAGTTGTTACCTTTTTACAGTGATATTGGCCGTCCTTCCCCAAAGGTTCACATGAATTGACAGAAATACAAGTAAAACTGACTCATTGAAATACACTTTTTTTTCTTGTTTTCCGTGATAGTAGTATTCAATCCCACAATTTACAAATGAATCCACCTAAATGCAGGTAAAACTGACTTATTGAAATACACTTTTTTATATGTTTTGCGAGATGTTGACATTCATTCCCACAATTCAAACATGAATAGAGGTAAATACTGATAAAATTGACTGATTGAATTGCACAGTTGTTAATTATTTTTGCCATATTTACATTCATTCTCAGAATTTACACATGAATCCACAAAAATACAGCTAAAACGGTTGAATTGAAATTCACCTTTTTACTATTTTTCAGTGATATTAGCATTCCATTCCACGATTTACACAGTAATTGACAGAGATACAGGTAAAACTAAATCATCGAAATATTTTTTTTTGCCAGTTTTCCGTAACATTAGCATTCATTCCCACAGTTTATACATGAATCCACGTAAATACAGTTAAACATGACTGATCAAAATACACTTTTTTTTACTTGTTTTCCGTGATATTAGCATTCATTCCCACAATTCACACATGAATCCACGTAAATTTAACTGATTGAAATACACCTTTTTTACTTGTTTCCCGTGATATTAACATTCATTCCCACAATTTACACAAGAATCCCCATAAATACAGTTAAAAATGACTGATCAAAAAACACTTTTTTTTACTTGTTTTCAGTGATATTAGCAGTCCTTCCTACAACTTACACCTGAATTGAGAGAAATACAAGTAACACTGACTGATTGAATTACACTTTTTTTACTTGTTTTCCGTGATAATAGCATTCATTCCCACAATTTACACATGAATCTACGTAAAAACGAGTAAAATTGACTGCTTGATTTACATCTTTTTCACTTGTAACGCGTTACATGAACATTCATTCCCACAAATTACACATGAATCCACATAAATTTAACTGATTGAAATACACCTTTTTTACTTGTTTTCCGTGATATTAACATTAATTCCTACAATTTACACATGAATCCACATAAATATAGTTAAAAACGACTGATTAAAATACACTTTTTTACTTGTTTTAAGTCATGTTGACATTCATTCCACAAATTACACATGAATAAAGGTAAATAAAACATTCATTCTCACAATTTACACATGAATCCACAAATATACAGGTAAAAATGACTTATTAAAATACCCCTCTTTTACTTGTTTTTCGTGATATTAACCTTCATTCCCACAATTGACACATGAATCCGCGAAAATACGGATAAAACTGACCAATTGAAATACATGTTTTTTACTTGTTTTCCGTGATATTAGCAGTCCTTCCAGAACTTACAAATGAATAGAGGTAGATACAGGTAAAACTGAGTTATTCAAATACACCTTTTTACTTGTTTACGTGATGTTGACATTCATTCCCACAATTTACACACGAATAGAGGTAAATACTTGTAAGACTGACTGATTGAAATACACAGTTGTTACTTTTTTACAGTGATATTGGCCGTGCTTCCCCAAAGTTGCACCTGAATTGACAGAAATACAAGTAAAACTGACTGATTGAAATACACTTTTTTTTCTTGTCTTCCGTGATAGTAGTATTCAATGCCACAATTTACAAATGAATCAACGTAAATGCAGGTAAAACTGACTTATTGAAATACACTTTTTTATATGTTTTGCGTGATGTTGACATTCATTCCCACAATTCAAACATGAATAGAGGTAAATACTGATAAAATTGACTGATTGAATTGCACAGTTGTTAATTTTTTTTGCCATATTTACATTCATTCTCACAATTTACACATGAATCCACAAATATACAGCTAAAACGGTTGAATTGAAATTCACCTTTTTACTCTTTTTCAGTGATATTAGCATTCCATCCCACGATTTACACAGTAATTGACAGAGATACAGGTAAAACTAAATGATCGAAATACACTTTTTTTGCCTGTTTTCCGTAACATTAGCATTCATTGCCACAGTTTATACATGAATCGACGTAAATACAGTTAAACATGACTGATCAAAATACACTTTTTTTTACTTGTTTTCCGTGATATTAGCATTCATTCCCACAATTCACACATGAATCCACGTAAATTTAACTGATTGAAATACACCTTTTTTACTTGTTTCCCGTGATATTAACACTCATTCCCACAATTTACACAAGAATCCACATAAATACACAGTTAAAAATGACTGATCAAAAAACACTTTTTTCACTTGTTTTCCGTGATAATAGCATTCATTCCCACAATTTACACATGAATCTACGTAAAAACGAGCAAAAGTGACTGCTTGATTTACATCTTTTTCACTTGTAACCCGTTATATGAACATTCACTCCCACAAATTACACATGAATTCACGTAAATAAAGTTAAAAAAGACTGATTAAAATACACCTTTTTTAGTTGCTTTAAGTGATGTTGACATTCATTCTCACATTTTACATATGAATGCACAAAAATACAGGTAGGACTGACTGATTGAAATACACATTTTTTACTCGCTTTCCGTGATAGTAGCATTGATTCCCACAATTTACACATGAATAGAGGTAGATACAGGTAAAACTGAGTTATTCAAATACACCTTTTTACTTGTTTTATGTGATGTTGACATTCATTCCCACAATTTACACATGAATAGAGGTAAATAGTGGTAAGACTGACTGATTGAAATACACAGTTGTTACTTTTTTACAGTGGTATTGGCCGTCCTTCCCCAAAGTTTCACATGAATTGACAGAAATACAAGTAAAGCTGATTCGTTGAAATACACTTTTTTGTCTTGTTTTCCGTGATAGTAGTATTCAATCCCACAATTTACAAATGAATCCACGTAAATGCAGGTAAAATTGACTTAGTGAAATACACTTTTTTACATGTTTTGCGTGATGTTGACATTCATTCCCACAATTTACACAAGAATAGAGGTAGATACAGGTAAAACTGAGTTATTCAAATACACCTTTTTACTTGTTTTGCGTGATGTTGACATTCATTCCCACAATTCAAACATGAATAGAGGTAAATACTGACAAAATTGACTGATTGAAATACACAGTTGTTACTTTTTTAACAGTGATATTGGCCGTCCTTCCCCAAAGTTTCACATGAATTGACAGAAATACAAGTAAAACTGACTGATTGAAATACACTTTTTTTTCTTGTCTTCCGTGATAGTAGTATTCAATGCCACAATTTACAAATGAATCAACGTAAATGCAGGTAAAACTGACTTATTGAAATACACTTTTTTATATGTTTTGCGTGATGTTGACATTCATTCCTACGATTCAAACATGAATAGAGGTAAATACTGATAAAATTGACTGATTGAATTGCACAGTTGTTAATTTTTTTTGCCATATTTACATTCATTTTCACAATTTACACATGAATCCACAAAAATATAGCTAACACGGTTGAATTGAAGGACACCTTTTTTACTCTTTTTCAGTGATATTAGCATTCCATCCAACAATTTACACATATATTGACAGAGATACAGGTAAAACTAAATGATCGAAATACACTTTTTTTACCTGTTTTCCGTAATATTAGCATTCATTCCCACAATTTACACATGAATCCACGTAAATACAGGTAAAACTGACTGATTTAAATGCACTTTTTCTGCTTGCTTTCCGTGATAATAACATTCATTCCCACAATATACACATGAATCTACGTAAATACAGTTAAGAATGACTGATCAAAATACACCTTTTTACTTGTTTTACGTGATATTGACATTCGTTCCCACAATTTACACATGAATAGAGGTAAATACAGTTAAAACTCACTGATTGGAATACAACTCTTTTACCTGTTTTCCGCGATATTGACATTCATTCCCACAATTTAGACACGAATTCACGTAAATACGGGTAAAACTGATTGATTGAAATACACCATTTTTACTTTGTTTCCCTGATGTTAACATTAATTCCCACAATTAAAACATGAATTGGTGTAAATACTGGTAAAACTGACTGATTGAAATACACAGTTGTTAATTTTTTCCGTGATATTTACATTCTTTCTCACAATTTACACATGAATGCTCAAAAATACAGATAAAATTGACTTATTGAAATACACCTCTACTACTTGTTTTTCGTGATATAACCTTCATTCCCACAATTGACACATGAATCCACGAAAATACGGATAAAAGTGACCAATTGAGATACATGTTTTTACTTGTTTTCAGTGATACTAGCAGTCCTTCCCACAACATACACATGAATTGACAGAAATACAAGTAAAACTGACTGATTGAAATACACTTTTTTTTCTTGTCTTCCGTGATAGTAGTATTCAATGCCACAATTTACAAATGAATCAACGTAAATGCAGGTAAAACTGACTTATTGAAATACACTTTTTTATATGTTTTGCGTGATGTTGACATTCATTCCTACAATTCAAACATGAATAGAGGTAAATAATGACAAAATTGACTGATTGAATTGCACAGTTGTTAATTTTTTTTGCCATATTTACATTCATTCTCACAATTTACACATGAATCCACAAAAATACAGCTAAAACGTTTGAATTGAAAAACACCTTTTTTACTCTTTTTCAGTGATATTAGCATTCCATCCCACAATTTACACATTAATTGACAGAGATACAGGTAAAACTAAATGATCGAAATACACTTTTTTTACCTGTTTTCCGTAATATTAGCATTCATTCCCACAGTTTATACATGAATCCACGTAAATACAGTTAAACATGACTGATGAAAATACACTTTTGCTTACTTGTTTTCCGTGATATTAGCATTCATTCCCACAATTCACACATGAATCCACGTGAATACAAGTAAAACTGACTGATTGAAATACATATTTTCTACTTGTTTTCCGTGATAATAACATTCATTCCCACAATATACACATGAATCTATGTAAATACAGTTAAGATCGACTGATCAAAATACACCTTTTTACTTGTTTTACGTGATATTGACATTCTTCCCACAATTTACACATGAATAGAGGTAAATACAGTTAAAACTCACTGATTGTAACACAACTCTTTTACCTGTTTTCCGTGATATTGACATACATTCCCACAATTTAGACACGAATTCACGTAAATACGGGTAAAACTGATTGATTGAAATACACCTTTTTTACTTTGTTTCCCTGATGTTAACATTAATTCCCACAATTAAACATGAATTGGTGTAAATTCTGGTAAAACTGACTGATTGAAATACACAGTTGTTACTTTTTTCCGTGATATTTACATTCTTTCTCACAATTTACACATGAATGCTCAAAAATAAAGATAAGATTGACTTATTGAAATACACCTCTCCTACTTGTTTTTCGTGATATTAACCTTCATTCCCACAATTGACACATGAATCCACGAAAATACGGATAAAAGTGACCAATTGAGATACATGTTTTTTACTTGTTTTCAGTGATACTAGCAGTCCTTCCCACAACATACACATGAATTGACAGAAATACAAGTAAAAACTGACTGATTGAATTACACGTTTTTTTTACTTGGTTTCCGTGATAGTAGCATTCATTTCCATAATTTACAAGTGAATCGACGTAAATTTAGGTAAAAGCCGAATGATTGAAATACATATTATTTACTTGTTTTCTGTTATATTAACATGCATTCCCTCAATTTACATATGAATCCACGTAAATACAGTTAACAATGACTGATCAAAGTACACCTTTTTTAACTGTTTTCCGTGATATTAGCATTCATTCCCACGATTTACTCATGAATCCACGTAAATACAAGTGAAACTGTATGATTGATATACACATTTTTTACTTCTTTTCCGTTATATGAACATTCATTCCCATAATTTACACATGAATCCAGGTAAATTTAGGTGAAAATTGAATGATTGAGATACACCTTTTTTACTTGTTTTCTGTGATATTAACATTCATTCCCACAATTTACACATGAATTCACGTAAATAAAGTTGAATGATTAAAATACACCTTTTTAGTTGTTTTAAGTGATGTTGACATTCACTCTCACATTTTACATAAGAATGCACAAAAATACAGGTAGGACTGACTGATTGAAATACACAGTTGTTACTTTTACGGTGATATTGGCCGTCCTTCCACAAAGGTTCACATGAATTGAGAGAAATACAAGTAAACTGACTGATTGAATACAATTTTTTTTCTTGTTTTCCGTGATAGTAGTATTCAATCCCACAATTTACAAATGAATCCACGTAAATGCAGGTAAAACTGACTTATTGAAATACACTTTTTATATGTTTTGCGTGATGTTGACATTCATTCCAACAATCAAACATGAATAGAGGTAAATACTGATAAAATTGACTGATTGAAATACACAGTTGTTACTTTTTACAGTGATATTGGCGGTCCTTCCCCAAAGGTTCACATGAATTGACAGAAATACAAGTAAAACTGACTGATTGAAATACATTTTTTTTCTTCTTTTCCGTGATAGTAGTATTCAATCCCACAATTTACAAATGAATCCACCTAAATGCAGGTAAACTGACTTATTGAAATACACTTTTTTATATGTTTTGCGTGATGTTGACATTCATTCCCACAATTCAAACAAGAATAGAGGTAAATACTGTTAAAATTGACTGATTGAAATACACAGTTGTTACTTTTTTGCAGTATATTGGCATCCTTCCCAAAGGTTCACATGAATTGACAGAAATACAAGTAAAACTGACTGATTGAAATACATTTTTTTTTCTTCTTTTCCGTGATAGTAGTATTCAATCCCACAGTTTATACATGAATCCACGTAAATACAGTTAAACATGACTGATCAAAATACACTTTTTTTCTTGTTTTCCGTGATTAGCATTCATTCCCACAATTCACACATGAATCCACGTAAATTTAACTGATTGAAATACACCTTTTTTACTTGTTTCGCGTGATATTAACATTCATTCCCACAATTTACACATGAATCCACATAAATACAGTTAAAAATGACTGACCAAAAAACACTCTTTTTTACTTGTTTTCAGTGATATTAGCAGTCCTTCCCACAACTTACACCTGAATTGAGAGAAATACAAGTAACACTGACTGATTGAATTACACTTTTTTTACTTGTTTTCCGTGATAATAACATTCATTCCACAATTTACACATGAATTACGTAAAAACGAGTAAAAGTGACTGCTTGATTTACATCTTTTTCACTTTTTAACCCGTTATGAACATTCATTCCACAAATTACACATGAATCCACATAAATTTAACTGATTGAAATACACCTTTTTTACTTGTTTTCCGTGATATTAACATTATTCCACAATTTACACATGAATCCACATATATAGTTAAAAACGACTGATCAAAATACACTTTTTTTACTTGTTTTAAGTCATGTTGACTTTCATTCCCACAATTTACACATGAATAAAGGTAAATAGAACATTCATTCTCACAATTTACACATGAATCCACAAATATACAGGAAAAAATGACTTATTAAAATACCCCTCTTTTACTTGTTTTTCGTAACATTAACATTCATTCCCACAATTGACACATGAATCCACGAAAATACGGATAAAACTGACCAATTGAAATACATCTTTCTACATGTTTTCATTGATATTAGCAGTCCTTCCCACAGCATACACAGCATATTCCCACAATTTACACATCAATCCACGTAAATACAGGTAAAACTGACTGATTTAAATGCACTTTTTCTGCTTGCTTTCCGTGATAATAACATTCATTCCCACAATATACACATGAATCTACGTAAATAGAGTTAAGAATGACTGATCAAAATACACCTTTTTACTCGTTTTACGTGATATTGACATTCATTCCCACAATTTACACATAAATAGAGGTAAATACAGTTAAAACTCACTGATTGGAATACGCCTCTTTTACCTTTTTTCCGTGATATTGACATTCATTCCCACAATTTAGACATGATGTCACGTAAATACGTTTAAAACAGATTGATTGAAATACACCTTTTTTACTTTGTTTCCTTGATGTTAACATTAATTCCCACAATTAAAACATGAATTGGTGTAAATACTGGTAAAACTGACTGATTGAAATACACAGTTGTCACTTTTTTCCGTGATATTTACATTCTTTCTCACAATTTACACATGAATGCACAAAAATACAGATAAAATTGACTTATTGAAATACACCTCTCCTACTTGTTTTTCGTGATATTAACCTTCATTCCCACAATTGACACATGAATCCACGAAAATACGGATAAAACTGACCAATTGAAATACATGTTTTTTACTTGTTTTCAGTGATACTAGCAGTCCTTCCCACAACATACACATGAATTGACAGAAATACAAGTAAAACTGACTGATTGAATTACACGTTTTTTTACTTGGTTTCCGTGAAAGTAGCATTCATTTCCATAATTTACAAGTGAATCGACGTAAATACAGTTAAAAATGACTGATCAAAGTACACCTCTTTTAACTGTTTTCCGTGATATTAGCATTCATTCCCACGATTTACACATGAATCCACGTAAATACAAGTGAAACTGAATGATTGATATACATATTTTTTAATTGTTTTCCGTTATATGAACATTCATTCCCATAATTTACACATGAATCCAGGTAAATTTAGGTAAAATTGAATGATTGAGATACACCTGTTTTACTTGTTTTCTATGATTTTAACATTCATTCCCACAATTTACACATGAATTCACGTAAATAAAGTTAAAAATGACTGATTAAAACACACATTTTTTACTTGTTTTAAGTGATGTTGACATTCATTCTCACATTTTACATATGAATGCACAAAAATACAGGTAAAATTGACTGATTGAAAGACGCCTCTCTTACTTGTTTTTCCTGATATTAACATTCATTCCGAGAATTGAAACATGACTCCACGAATATACGGATAAAACTGACCAATTGAAATACATCCTTTTTACTTGTTTTCCGTGACATTAGCAGTCCTTCCCACAACTTACAAATGAATTGACAGAAATGCAAGTAAATCTGCAGATTGAAATACATATTTCTTACTCGCTTTCCGTGATAGTAGCATTGATTCCCACAATTTACACATGAATAGAGGTAGATACAGGTAAAACTGAGTTATTCAAATACACCTTTTTACTTGTTTTACGTGATGTTGACATTCATTCCCACAATTTACACATGAATAGAGGTAAATAGTGGTAAGACTGACTGATTGAAATACACAGTTGTTACTTTTTTACAGTGATATTGGCCGTCTTTCACTAAAAGTTTCACATGAATTGACAGAAATACAAGTAAAACTGATTGATTGAAATACACTTTTTTGTCTTGTTTTTCGTGATAGTAGTATTCAATGCCACAATTTACAAATGAATCCACGTAAATGAAGGGTAAAACTGACTTATTGAAATACACTTTTTATATGTTTTGCGTGATGTTGACATTCATTCCCACAATTCAAACATGAATAGAGGTAAATACTGATAAAATTGACTGATCGAATTGCACAGTTCTTAATTTGTTTTGCCATTTTTACATTCATTCTCACAATTTACACATGAATCCACAAAAATACAGCTAAAACGGTTGAATTGAAATACACCTTTTTTACTCTTTTTCAGTGATATTAGCATTCATTTCCACAATTTATACATGAATCCACATAAATACAGGTAAAAATGACTGATCAAAAAACACTTTTTTTTACTTGTTTTCAGTGATATTAGCAGTCCTTCCCACAACTTACACTGAATTGAGAGAAATACAAGTAACTGACTGATTGAATTACTTTTTTTACTTGTTTCCGTGATAATGACATTCATTCCCACAATTTACACATGAATCCACATAAATTTAACTAATTGATTAACATTTTTACTTGTTTTAAGTGATGTTGACATTCATTCCACAATTCACACAGGAATCCACGTGAATACAGGTAAAACTGACTGATTGAAATACATATTTTCTACTTGTTTTTGTGATATTAGCAGTCCTTCCCACAACTTACACAAGTATTGACAGAAACGTTTTCAGAAATTGTTTGCACTTCCCACCCGCTCCCACGCTTCCCGCATTTTAAAGCTGTAAAACACTGATGCCAAAACTTCTCTTAGCAATGAATAACCAGGGTTTCTCACCACTTAGATATCTTCATTGAATAAATTCACATTTGTTAGTCATTCTTAGCAACTCAAATGAAAATTATAACCAAATATCTCAAATATATGACATTAATACCGCCATCGCTGTTGATGAGTTTTCGGCCTAAATTTTATCTAAAATTGAACGCATGTATTTTCACAAGTTAAACAAAAATATAGCAGTTTAATACCATATAATTTATCTACTAGCCTTCTATAAGATCGACACAGTTGTCTGAGAATCCATATAAATACAATAAACAATTTTTCCAAAAAGAAAGTGCAAAAAGAAGTTAACGTTTTGACAAAACGTTACGGATGCTGACCTAAGGACACAGATTGCTGCCCAAAACGTTAGCAGAATTGGGGATGTCCCTTTGCGCTGCGCAATGCGGAAAATTTGGGAGCTAACCTTAACGTTTACGTTAGCGTTGTGGTTGCTTAAACTCCCTAATGACTGGAGGGGAACCGTAACAAATGCGGTGTAGATATTCTTTTCCTGATTTTTGAGCCTATAGCGTTGAATAAACAGTTTTTTCTACGAAATAAAAGTTTTGGTGAAGGGCCTAATACATCAGCATGCCTGGCAGAGAGGAAGAATTCCAGAGGGACGTGGCTCCATTGCAAGCAGAAATAGCAAAGTTACCTAACAAAGCCTTCATAGAAGAGACCCTGGAGAAAGCCACGAGAAAAATCGAAGAAAGGTTTGAAGAGAAACTTGAAGGAGAACGAGTAAAGATCAAATCCCTAAAAGAACGCATTGGAAATCCTTGAAAGCAATTGGGTTCTCATGGAAAAACTTGAAGCGAAGCTCGAAGAAACTGAGCAGTACAGCAGACGCACCTGTTTAAGGTTTGACAATATTGAGTTACCTGAAAATGGCGGAAAAGAAGACTGCATGGTGAAAATTGGAAAGATTCTCGAGGATTTGGACTGTGGCGTTGGATTATACTCGGTGGATAGAGCACACAGAATTGGACCAATTCGGACGGGTAATAATGGAGAAGAAAGACAACAACTAATTGCAAAGTTCAAATCATTCGGGGATCGCACAAAGGTTTATCGAAGCAGGAAGAAGCTCCAAACGGTTCGTATAAGATTGGATTTAACCAAGAATAGGCTAACGAAGTTAGGTAAGGCAAACATCCAGGTAAAAAACAATCGCGACGTGGAATTTGTTTTTGCAGACATAAACTGCCATTTGACAGCCAAAGTGAAAAATGGAAATTTTATTTTCTTTGACTCAGTCGAGAAACTACAAAACATATTAGATGATTTATAATTTAACTACCTATTTTAGGAAGAGCGGGTTATCTTTCTGTACCATATTATGGTGACCCTGGCTAGCTCCATTAACATTTTCATGTGATTATAATAATTTCTTCAAGGTCAGAGTGACACCATCTGTGTGCTAGGGAAAGATTATATTTGCTCTTCCCTCTTGTTGAGTTAGTATCGTAAAATAAAATGTATGGTTTCGTTTGTTGCCAAGGCAATCATTGAGATAAATTTTCTTTGATACAAGTTTTTCTTCTTTCATGGAAAGATAAATTTTTCTGGTAAAAATGTACTCAATTATTTTATCAAAGCCAAATTTTGTTTACAACCCTGAAACTTAACCTGTGGTTGCCATGTCACAAACGGAATTATGTTTGTAGTTAATGCTCTAGGGAACCTCTTCTTTTCCGAGCTCTTTTCTTGATAATTTTCCATCTGCTGAAAATGAAAATTTGAAACCCCTTTGGCTCGTCAAAACGTTATCAAAAATTTCCCAAAAAACCTTTAACTTCATGCATGGCTTCAAAATGCCAAAAATTATTCTGTTGAAAGCGTTGCTTTCTTTTATGTTTTTCAAAGATTTTTTACGTTCTTTCGATTCGTTATTTTATTCCTATTCCCCATGCAATCGCTGCTGCAACACTCTCAATGCTAAACCTCACCTGCCTTTGCGCTTGACTGAAGAGGTCTTTTCAATCGTCAAATGCCCATAGGAACTGAACAGTGGCGTGCAGAAATCGAAATTAATCACAAAATGATTTTGAAAAGGCTGCGCGTTGGCTTCTCTTCCATCAATTTGTCTAACTTTTTGCTCTGTTATTTTGCCTGGTTGTCCCACACCATGACATTGTTTATAATAAAATCTCTACTCTCCGTGCTGGCTGCATCGTTCTTGTTAATCATTTGTCAATTGGTGCTATTTTCAGAACTCTTTTCGCCTATGACCCTAACAAGTCTACAAAATCAGAAACTCTTTCTGGTAGTTGAAAAATTACGGACTGCAGTAGTGGGGACGATCTGTTCCGTAACTGTGTTTACTCCTGATGCTCCAGCCCATACTGTAAGACTCTTTTCTAGTGTTAAAATCCATCGGGTACACTTGTTAGCAAAATTCTATTGAATGCTATACGCGTTATTGATCAGCAGTTACCTAGAATGCATCTGTTATAGACAACACCAACCCTTAGACTTCCTTTTACTTTCTGGAGACATTGAAACAAATCCAGGGCCACGAGTTGGAAATTTTCTGAAATTCTTTCATTGGAATCTAAATAGTATATGTGCTAGAGGGGGTATAAAAATCCCTTGATTGAAGCATACAATTCTGTCCATCATTTTGACGTGATAGCTTTTTCTGAGACTATGCTTGATAACACAATAAGCGAAGAAGACATTATGATAGAAGGATTTAGCAAAGAAATATATCGTATATTATTTCTTATATATATCGTAGATATATTTCTTATATTTTAGGGAGGGTCTTGCTAACAAGCGTAGGAAGAACCTTGAAATTCTGCAAGAGTTGGTTGTGGCGGAGATAACTATTTCGCGTAAAAAATTATTCTTTGTTGCGGTTTTTTGAAGCCCCAGTCAAAACAGCGAACAGTTTGAAAACTTTATCTCTCGATTACAAGTTATAATTTCTCGTATGCAAGCAGAAGGACCTCATGCTATTATAATAACAGGGGACATGAACTGTAGATTCTCCCAGTGGTGGGCAGAGGACTTAGAGAATCCAGAAGGTTCTGCGCTTGATGAGTTAATTGAAACAAATAACTTATGTCAACTTATAGATGAACCTACTAATATAAGGGGTAGAGTATGTCCTGTATCGATCTTATTATTACAGATCAGCCAAATCTTTTTGTGGATTCTGGGGTGCACCCTTCTTTGGATGAACACTGTGAGCATCAGTTAATTTATGGTAAACTAAATATCTCAGTGCCATATGCAACCCCTTTTTAGAGAAAAGTTTGGGACTACTCAAAAGCAAACATTAGAAATATTAGGGACACAATTATTTCGACGGATTGGAATTCAAAACTGAGTCATCACAATCCGGAGGACATGTCCAATATCTTTACAAAAAATCTATTAACGATAATTACTGACAACATCCCAAACCAAGTTATCAAATGTAGCAATAAGGACCCACAATGGATATCAAGGGAAATTAAGACAGTGATAAAGCGTAAACATAGAGTGTATAAAAAATTTTCGCTGCGTGGTAGGAGACAGCAAGACTTAGATTTAGTGAAGGAAACTCAATATAAGGTATCTAAAATGGTCCAAAAGGCGAAAGAAGACTATTACTTTTCGATTGGTCGCAAATTATCTGATCCTAGTATTGGCATTAAGGCATACTGGTCAACGTTAAACAGATTAATAAGTGGAAAGAAATCTTTGAACATCCCTCCTTTGCTGGAAAATGGGACCTTTATTACTAACCCTCTGAATAAAGCCAATATACTAAATGACCACTTCGCTGAGCAGTGCTCTATAATTGCAACTGGTAGCACCCTGCCTCCTGTCCAATCGAGACTCGTGTCTTCTCTCCAAAATTTAGATATCAACAGGGTACTTAAGCTGCTTCGAGCGTTGGACACAAATAAGGCTCATGGTTGTGATGATGTTTCTATTGCTATGATAAAATGATGCGACTCATCAATCGTTGAACCTTTATGCATGATCTATGAAAAATATCTGGAGGCGGGTGTTTACCCTTCTATTTGGAAACGAGCAAATATTATTGCTGTGCATAAAAAGAACAGCAGGCAATGCAAAAAGAATTACCGACCAATCTCACTTCTGCCAATATTTGGCAAAATCTTTGAAAAGATTATTTTTGATTCTGTTTATCGACATCTTTGTGATAATGATTTTTAAGGCCTCTCCAATCTGGTTTTCACCCTGGCGACTCGACAGTTAACCAACTGCTATCAATAACACACAAAATATATACAGCCTTTGAGGAGGTAGCGACTAAGGAAACTCAAGCAGTTTTTCTTGATTTGTCCAAAGCATTCGATAGAGTATGGCATGAGAGACTAATGCACAAACTTGAATGTTACGGGATTTCAGGTAATATTTTTTCCCTCCTTTCGGAATTTCTTGCTAACCGCGAACCACGAGTAGTCTTGAATGGAAAAATTTCTGCGTGGAGAAGGATATCTGCAGGAGTACCGCAAGGCTCTGTCTTAGGCCCTTTGTTTTTTCTTGTCAACATTAATGACCTTGTTGAAAACTTGGAACGTGACGCGAGACTCTTTGCAGAAGATACTTCTCTCTTTTCTGTTGTCCGAAATATAGCTAAAAGTACTGATGAGCTAAATAGGGACTTAGAAAGGGTGAGATTGTTGGCATGGCAATGGAAAATAAATAATGCAGAAAAGACTGAAGAAGTTGTTTTTTCTACCGAGAGTAAAAAGCCTAACCATCCAACTCTAATGCTGCGAGGAGAAGAAGTGGTTAGAAAAAAGGAACATAAGCACCTTGGTATGTTCTTGAAGGAAACGTTGAATTTCCAAAGCCACGTTAAGGAAGCAATTCTGAAAGCAAGGAGGGGTATTGGGTTGATTCGTTACCTTTCTAAATACGTTACAAGGCATGTGTTGGATCATATTTATAAGCTCTTTGTGAGACCCCATTTAGACTACGGTGATATTGTATATCATAAGTACGATCCAGAAAGAAAACTGGATATCACGAAAAGCTTGGAGCAAACGCAATATTCTGCAGCACTAGCTGTAACAGGGGTCTAAATACTGGTAAAACTGACTGATTGAAATACACAATTGTTACTTTTTTTCCGTGATATTTACATTCATTCTCACAATTTAGACATGAATCCCCGTAAACACAAGTGAAACTGACTGATTGAAACACAATACACCTTTTTTACTTGGATTCCATGATATTAGTATTCATTCCCACAACTTACACACGAATTCACGTAAATACAGGTAAAACTGACTGATTGAAATACACCTCTCTTACCTGTTTTCCGTGATAGTGACATTCATTCCCACAATTTCACACGACTTGACACGTAAATCGGGAAAACTGATTGATTGAAATACACATTTTTTACTGTTTTTTCGCGTGAGTGTTAACATTATTCCCACAATTAACACATGAATTGGGTAAATACGGTAAACTGACTGATTGAAATACACCTCTCTTACCTGTTTTCCGTGATAAGTGACATTCATTCCACAATTTACACACGACTTGACGTAAATACGGGTAAAACTGATTGATTGAAATACACATTTATTACTTTTTTTCCGTGATGTTAACATTAATTCCCACAATTAACACATGAATTAGTGTAAATACTGGTAAAACTGACTGATTGAAATACACCTTTTTTACTTGTTTTCAATGATATTAGCAGTCCTTCCCACAACGTACACATGAATTGACAGAAATAAAAGTAAAACTGACTGATTGAATTACACTTTGTTTACTTGCTTTCGGTGATATTAACATTGATTCCGACAATTTACACATGAATCCACGTAAATACAGTTAAAAATGACTGATCAAAATACACCTTTTTACTTGTTTTACGTGATGTTGACAATCATTCCCGCAATTTACACATGAATCCACGTAAATACAGGTAAAACTGACTGATTGAAATACATATTTCCTACTTGTTTTCAGTGATATTAGCAGTCCTTCCAACAACTTACACCTGAATTGACAGAAATACAAGTAAAACTGACTGATTGAACTACACTTTTTTTTACTTGTTTTCCGTGATAATAAAATTGATTGCCACAATTTACACATGAATCTACGTAAAAACGAGTAAAACTGACTGACTGAAATACACTTTTTTTTCTTGTTTTCCGTGATAGTAGTATTCAATGCCACAATTTACAAATGAATCAACGTAAATGCAGGTAAAACTGACTTATTGAAATACACTATTTTATATGTTTTGCGTGATGTTGACATTGATTCCCACAATTCAAACATGAATAGAGGTAAATACTGATAAAATTGACTGATTGAATTGCACAGTTGTTAATTTTTTTTGCCATATTTACATTCATTCTCACAATTTACACATGAATCCACAAAAATACAGCTAAAACGCTTGAATTGAAATACACCTTTTTTACTCTTTTTCAGTGATATTAGCATTCCATCCAACAATTTACACATTAATTGACAGAGATACAGGTAAAACTAAATGATCGAAATACACTTTTTTTACCTGTTTTCCGCAATATTAGCATTCATTCACACAATTTACACATGAATCCACGTAAATACAGGTAAAACTGACTGCTTTAAGTGCACTTTTTCTGCTTGCTTTCCGTGATAATAACATTCTTCCCACAATATACACATGAATCTACGTACATACAGTTAAGAATGACTGATCAAATACACCTTTTACTTGTTTTACGTGATATTGACATTCATTCCCACAATTTACACATGAAAAGAGGTAAATACAGTTAAAACTCACTGATTGGAATACACCTCTTTTACCTGTTTTCCGTGATATTGACATTCATTCCCACAATTTAGACACGAATTCACGTAAATACGGGTAAAACTGATTGATTGAAATACACCTTTTTTACTTTGTTTCCCTGATGTTAACATTAATTCCCACAATTAAAACATGAATTGTGTGTAAATACTGGTAAAACTGACTGATTGAAATACACAGTTGTTACTTTTTCCGTGATACTTTCATTCTTTCTCACAATTTACACATGAACGCTCAAAAAATACAGATAAAATTGCCTTATTGAAATAACACCTCTCCTACTTGTTTTTCGTGATATTAACCTTCATTCCCACAATTGACACATGAATCCACGAAATACGGATAAAACTGACCAATTGAAATACATGTTTTTTTACTTGTTTTCCGTGATATTAGCAGTCCTTCCCCAACTTACAAATGAATAGAGGTAGATACAGGTAAAACGGAGTTATTCAAATACACATTTTTACTTGTTTTACGTGATGTTGACATTCATTCCACAATTTACACACGAACAGAGGTAAATACTGGTAAGACTGACTGATTGAAATACACAGTTGTTACTTTTTTACAGTGATATTGGCCGTCCTTCCCAAAGTTTCACATGAATTGACAGAAATAACAACTAAAACTGACTGATTGAAATACACTTTTTTTTCTTATTTTCCGTGATAGTAGTATTCAATGCCACAATTTACAAATGAATCCACTAAATGCAGGTAAAACTGACTTATTGAAATACACTTTTTTATATGTTTTGCGTGATGTTGACATTCATTCCCACAATTCAAACATGAATAGAGGTAAATACTGATAAAATTGACTGATTGAATTGCACAGTTGTTAATTTTTTTGCCATATTTACATTCATTTTCACAATTTACACATGAATCCACAAAAATACAGCTAACACGGTTGAATTGAAGTACACCTTTTTTACTCTTCCTCAGTGATATTAGCATTCCATCCAACAATTTACACATTTATTGACAGAGATACAGGTAAAACTAAATGATCGAAATACACTTTTTTTACCTGTTTCCGCAATATTAGCATTCATTCACACAATTTACACATGAATCCACGTAAATACAGGTAAAACTGACTGCTTTAAAAGCACTTTTTTCTGCTTGCTTTCCGTGATAATAACATTCATTCCCACAATATACACATGAATCTACGTACATACAGTTAAGAATGACTGATCAAATACACCTTTTTACTTGTTTTTACGTGATATTGACATTCATTCCCACAATTTACACATGAAAAGAGGTAAAATACAGTTAAAACTCACTGATTGGAATACACCTCTTTTACCTGTTTTCCGTGATATTGACATTCATTCCACAATTTAGACACGAATTCACGTAAATACGGGTAAAACTGATTGATTGAAATACACCTTTTTTACTTTGTTTCCCTGATGTTAACATTAATTCCCACAATTAAACATGAATTGGTGTAAATACTGGTAAAACTGACTGATTGAAATACACAGTTGTTACTTTTTTCCGTGATACTTTCATTCTTTCTCACAATTTACACATGAATGCGCAAAAATACAGATAAAAATGACTTATTGAAATAGACTCTCCTACTTGTTTTTCGTGATATTAACCTTCATTCCCACAATTGACACATGAATCCACGAAAATACGGATAAAACTGACCAATTGAAATACAGTTTTTTACTTGTTTTCCGTGATATTAGCAGTCCTTCCCACAACTTACAAATGAATAGAGTAGATACAGGTAAAACGGAGTTATTCAAATACACCTTTTTACTTGTTTTACGTGATGTTGACATTCATTCCCACAATTTACACACGAACAGAGGTAAATACTGGTAAGACTGACTGATTGAAATACACAGTTGTTACTTTTTACAGTGATATTGGCCGTCCTTCCCCAAAGTTTCACATGAATTGACAGAAATACAAGTAAAACTGACTGATTGAAATACACTTTTTTTCTTATTTCCGTGATAGTAGTATTCAATGCCACAATTTACAAATGAATCCACGTAAATGCAGGTAAAACTGACTTATTGAAATACACTTTTTTATATGTTTTGCGTGATGTTGACATTCATTCCCACAATTCAAACATGAATAGAGGTAAATACTGATAAAATTGACTGATTGAATTGCACAGTTGTTAATTTTTTTTGCCATATTTACATTCATTTTCACAATTTACACATGAATCCACAAAAATACAGCTAAAACGATTGAATTGAAATTCACCTTTTTACTCTTTTTCAGTGATATTAGCATTCCATTCCACGATTTACACAGTAATTGACAGAGATACAGGTAAAACTAAATCATCGAAATACACTTTTTTGCCAGTTTTCCGTAACATTAGCATTCATTCCCACAGTTTATACATGAATCCACGTAAATACAGTTAAACATGACTGATCAAAATACACTTTTTTTTACTTGTTTTCCGTGATATTAGCATTCATTCCCACAATTCACACATGAATCCACGTAAATTTAACTGATTGAAATACACCTTTTTTACTTGTTTCCCGTGATATTAACATTCATTCCCAGAATTTACACAAGAATCCACATAAATACAGTTAAAAATGACTGATCAAAAAACACTTTTTTTTACTTGTTTTCAGTGATATTAGCAGTCCTTCCCACAACTTACACCTGAATTGAGAGAAATACAAGTAACACTGACTGATTGAAT
This sequence comes from Sanderia malayensis, assembly GCA_013076295.1. Classification (NCBI taxonomy): domain Eukaryota; kingdom Metazoa; phylum Cnidaria; class Scyphozoa; order Semaeostomeae; family Pelagiidae; genus Sanderia; species Sanderia malayensis. Next base: position 36,240 of record RQOL01000408.1, on the reverse strand, counting down.
TACACTTTTTTTACTTGTTTTCCGTGATAATAGCATTCATTCCCACAATTTACACATGAATCTACGTAAAAACGAGTAAAATTGACTGCTTGATTTACATCTTTTTCACTTGTAACCCGTTATGAACATTCATTCCCACAAATTACACATGAATCCACATAAATTTAACTGATTGAAATACACCTTTTTTACTTGTTTTCCGTGATATTAACATTAATTCCTACAATTTACACATGAATCCACATAAATATAGTTAAAAACGACTGATTAATACACTTTTTTACTTGTTTTAAGTCATGTTGACATTCATTCCCACAAATTACACATGAATAAAGGTAAATAAAACATTCATTCTCACAATTTACACATGAATCCACAAATATACAGGTAAAAATGACTTATTAAAATACCCCTCTTTTACTTGTTTTCGTGATATTAACCTTCATTCCCACAATTGACACATGAATCCGCGAAAATACGGATAAAACTGACCAATTGAAATACATGTTTTTTACTTGTTTTCCGTGATATTAGCAGTCCTTCCCAGAACTTACAAATGAATAGAGGTAGATACAGGTAAAACTGAGTTATTCAAATACACCTTTTTACTTGTTTTACGTGATGTTGACATTCATTCCACAATTTACACACGAATAGAGGTAAATACTTGTAAGACTGACTGATTGAAATACACAGTTGTTACTTTTTTACAGTGATATTGGCCGTCCTTCCCCAAAGTTGCACATGAATTGACAGAAATACAAGTAAAACTGATTGATTGAAATACACTTTTTTGTCTTGTTTTCCGTGATAGTAGTATTCAATGCCACAATTTACAAATGAATCAACGTAAATGCAGGTAAAACTGACTTATTGAAATACACTTTTTTATATGTTTTGCGTGATGTTGACATTCATTCCCACAATTCAAACATGAATAGAGGTAAATACTGATAAAATTGACTGATTGAATTGCACAGTTGTTAATTTTTTTTGCCATATTTACATTCATTCTCACAATTTACACATGAATCCACAAATATACAGCTAAAACGGTTGAATTGAAATTCACCCTTTTACTCTTTTTCAGTGATATTAGCATTCCATCCCATTTACACAGTAATTGAGAGAGATACAGGTAAAACTAAATCATCGAAATACACTTTTTTTGCCTGTTTTCCGTAACATTAGCATTCATTGCCACAGTTTATACATGAATCGACGTAAATACAGTTAAACATGACTGATCAAAATACACTTTTTTTTACTTGTTTTCCGTGATATTAGCATTCACTCCCACAATTCACACATGAATCCACGTAAATTTAACTGATTGAAATACACCTTTTTTACTTGTTTCCCGTGATATTAACATTCATTCCCACAATTTACACAAGAATCCACAAAATACACAGTTAAAATGACTGATCAAAAAACACTTTTTTTACTTGTTTTCCGTGATAATAGCATTCATTCCCACAATTTACACATGAATCTACGTAAAAACGAGTAAAAGTGACTGCTTGATTTACATCTTTTTCACTTGTAACCCGTTATATGAACATTCACTCCACAAATTATACATGAATTCACGTAAATAAAGTTAAAAAGACTGATTAAAATACACCTTTTTTAGTTGTTTTAAGTGATGTTGACATTCATTCTCACATTTTACATATGAATGCACAAAAATACAGGTAGGACTGACTGATTGAAATACACAGTTGTTACTTTTTTACAGTGATATTGGCCGTCCTTCCCAAAGGTTCACATGAATTGAGAGAAATACAAGTAAAACTGACTGATTGAAATACACTTTTTTTTCTTGTTTCCCGTGATAGTAGTATTCAATCCCACAATTTACAAATGAATCCACGTAAATGCAGGTAAAACTGACTTATTGAAATACACTTTTTTATATGTTTTGCGTGATGTTGACATTCATTCCCACAATTCAAACATGAATAGAGGTAAATACTGATAAAATTGACTGATTGAAATACACAGTTGTTACCTTTTTACAGTGATATTGGCCGTCCTTCCCAAAGGTTCACATGAATTGACAGAAATACAAGTAAAACTGACTGATTGAAATACACTTTTTTTCTTGTTTTCCGTGATAGTAGTATTCAATCCCACAATTTACAAATGAATCCACCTAAATGCAGGTAAAACTGACTTATTGAAATACACTTTTTTATATGTTTTGCGAGATGTTGACATTCATTCCACAATTCAAACATGAATAGAGGTAAATACTGATAAATTGACTGATTGAATTGCACAGTTGTTAATTATTTTGCCATATTTACATTCATTCTCACAATTTACACATGAATCCACAAAAATACAGCTAAAACGGTTGAATTGAAATTCACCTTTTTACTCTTTTTCAGTGATATTAGCATTCCATTCCACGATTTACACAGTAATTGACAGAGATACAGGTAAAACTAAATCATCGAAATACACTTTTTTGCCTGTTTTCCGTAGCATTAGCATTCATTCCCACAGTTTATACATGAATCCACGTAAATACAGTTAAACATATGATCAAATACATATTTTTTTGCTTTTTTTTCTTTTTATAATAATATACGTAGATCAAGATACCCTTTTTACTTGTTTTCCGTGATAATTAGCATTCATTCCCACAATTCACACATGAATCCACGTAAATTCAACTGATTGAAATACACCTTTTTTACTTGTTTCCCGTGATATTAACATTCATTCCCACAATTTACACAAGAATCCACATAAATACAGTTAAAAATGACTGATCAAAAAAACTTTTTTTTACTTGTTTTCAGTGATATTAGCAGTCCTTCCCACAACTTACACCTGAATTGAAGAGAAATACAAGTAACACTGACTGATTGAATTACACTTTTTTTACTTGTTTTCCGTGATAATAGCATTCATTCCCACAATTTACACATGAATCTACGTAAAAACGAGTAAAAGTGACTGCTTGATTTACATCTTTTTCACTTGTAACCCGTTATATGAACATTCATTCCCACAAATTACACATGAATCCACAAATTTAACTGATTGAAATACACCTTTTTTACTTGTTTTCCGTGATATAACATAATTCCTACAATTTACACGTGAATCCACATAAATATAGTTAAAAACGACTGATTAAAATACACTTTTTACTTGTTTTATGTCATGTTGACATTCATTCCCACAAATTACACATGAATAAAGGTAAATAAAACATTCATTCTCACAATTTACACATGAATCCACAAATATACAGGTAAAAATGACTTATTAAAATACCCCTCTTTTACTTGTTTTTCGTAACATTACATTCATTCCCACAATTGACACTGAATCCACGAAAGAACGGATAAAACTGACCAATTGAAATACATCTTTCAACTTGTTTTCATTGATATTAGCAGTCCTTCCCACAGCATACACAGCATATTCCCACAATTTACACATGAATCCACGTAAATACAGGTAAAACTGACTGATTTAAATGCACTTTTTCTGCTTGCTTTCCGTGATAATAACATTCATTCCCACAATATACGATGAATCTACGTAAAAACAGTTAAGAATGACTGATCAAAATACACCTTTTACTCGTTTACGTGATATTGACATTCATTCCCACAATTTAACATGAATGCACAAAAATCAGATAAAACTGAGTTATTCAAATACACCTCTTTACTTGTTGTTCCGTGATATTACCTTCATTCCCACAATTGACACATGAATCCACAAAAATACGGATAAAACTGACCTATTGAAATACATGTTTTTTACTTGTTTTCAGTGATACTAGCAGTCCTTCCCACAACATACACATGAATTGATAGAAATAGAAGTAAAACTGACTGATTGAATTACACGTTTTTTACTTGGTTTCCGTGATAGTAGCATTCATTTCCATCAATTTACAAGTGAATCGATGTAAATACAATTCAAAATGACTGATCAAAGTACACCTTCTTTAACTGTTTTCCGTGATATTAGCATTCATTCCCACGATTTACACATGAATCCACGTAAATACAAGTGAAACTGAATGATTGATATACATATGTTTTAATTGTTTTCCGTTATATGAACATTCATTCCCAAATTTACACATGAATCCAGGTAAATTTAGGTAAAATGAATGATTGAGATACACCTGTTTTACTTGTTTTTTATGATTTAACATTCATTCCCACAATTTACACATGAATTCACGTAAATAAAGTTAAAAAATGACTGATTAAAACACACCTTTTTTACTTGTTTTAAGTGATTTGACATTCATTCTCACATTTACATATGAATGCACAAAAATACAGGTAAAATTGACTTATTGAAAGACACTCTCTTACTTGTTTTTCGTGATATTAACATTCATTCTGACAATTGAAACATGAATCCACGAATATACGGATAAAACTG